>JAPDOI010000221.1:1040000-1193017 GCA_029168955.1 Aplectana chamaeleonis | reverse complement strand
CTGAACTCTGATTTTGCAACGAACATCTGCGAAAAAGTTATAGCCTTTCAAAGTTCGTATTTCCCGAATTTTTTTCTTTCAAAAACTCGCATTAGTGTCTGTGAAATCCGATAACGGACCTCATGCTACTCGCCCGCAACTATCACTACCCCGCCCGCGATACCCACTAACGCAGGCAACAAAACTTCGGATTTTGGCCTCCACGGCCACTAACCCGATGGCGACGCCGACTTCTCAGCAAGCGTGGAGCGGGTCTTTGTTCGAGTTATGCTGGAACACCGCGAGCAGCTAGCCGAACTAGGCTCGAAGCTACTCTCTTCCTATGCTTTCGATCAACAAGCTATACCGAGGTTGTTGGGTACATTCATTTCACAAACCTGACCTGAAGGTTTGTATAGGGTTTGTACTAACTAACTAACTTTTGTGAGCTTCTTGGAGCTGAGAAGGTTCAAACGAATTTTAATTACCTGAGTGGAACGGCTTCTTCTTCATGGATGCGCTTCACAAATAAATCTCCCGGCTCCCATCCAGCCAGGAAATAAATGTTGGAGTAGAAAGCCAGGAGAAATGGAAGAATTTGAAGTGCGCCGAGTAAACGGCGGAAGTTCACGTCACTAATCGTGTTCTCTCTCCATTCACGTATTATGTCCAACGAGTACATCGACTTACTGATCATCTCAATCAGTAAAGACGCAATATTCAGGCCAATCCATACCTGAAGTGTCAGATGTTGGAGATCCTTAAGGCAGCCGAGGCTGAGGTGGGCATTAGACTCACAATGTTTTGATAGTAACAGCCATGCCACAGCAGGACGAAAGAGTACGACATGAACACGCCCAAGAGTTTTCTGGGCATTGTAAACGTAGGAGCACAAATAGGCATGAAAATGTAGTGCTTGAAGAACTGGTAAAGACCGCGATCGAACTCTCTCCAAACCTGGAATCTCGATGGATCTGGGTTCTTGAATGCTACGTACAGGATATGTTAAACCATGGTTTACCTTTGAAAACAGCATCACTCGTGCGGTACAAATCGGTCCAGGTGGAGGATCCATGTTGTCGAATCGAGCAAATACACTTGGCAGGCCGAAGATGATGACGTACTTGAAGTGGAAAAACACTCCTGGAATGTCTTACTTCAATCCATTTGCATTCATGACACCCTATGATATGTACACAGGAGCCCTCTGCATTGCGTTCTGAGTCGTCGGCCGAGGTGAGAATTTCACGGTCAGTCAACTGCTAGTTTCCTATCACCGTAGATTTGAATCGAGGACCAGCTCTGAATCTGTGGGGATAAGGGCGGAATGGTGTCTATCACGGGCGAAAGGTGCCCCCAAGTGAGGCTCGACGCCCAAGACGCTAATGTCCAAGGGGAACATACGGCGCGCTCCTGAGCTAGGACTCAGACGACTGCAGTGCCGTCGGTTCACTTATACAAGTTTGACGTACTCGACCCCGCCTGGCCGCTGGAGGCCCCACTCAACCGCTGGCGGCGCCAGTTGGTGCGCGGCGAACTGGCCGCGTAGCGTATTGGCGTGCCGGCCGCGTTGCGCACCGGTGCGTGTGTATATTTTTGAAAACAAATTAACTCAAAGTGGCTTGTCGTCCATGCACGAAGCAGCTGCTCGCACACTACTGTCACGACCGCGCCCGCGGAGGCCACTACCGCGCCCGCGGAGGCCACCACCGCGCCCGCGGAGGCCACCACCGCGCCCGCGGAGGCCACTACCGCGCCCGCGGAGGCCACTACCGCGCCCGCGGAGGCCACTACCGCGGGCAACCAAACTTCGGATTTCGGGCCCCACGGACCATATCCCGCTGGCGACGCTGGCTTTTCAGCGGGACTTGAAGCTGGTTTTTGCCTGAGTCAACGTAAGCACGGTGCAATAATACAGAAAATGCCAGTCTTGAGCCTATAACTTCTTTGAACCACCAGCTCAGAGTGGGATACTAGTAGTAAGCATTTTTACTATGGATGCCAAAGAGACACTAAAGTGTGTCCGAATGAGACTGGCCGACCGTGCGGCCGACGTACGTGACAGGCGGCTGTCGCGTGCGCCGCTCTCGGACGAGTATGTGAAACGACAGCGAGCCTTCCCTCGCAGCCATTCACCAGGAGCGGGGCGGGCAGCGGCTCTCAGCAAGTAATCAATCAGTTCTGCAGCCGAGGGGGCAGCTGTTTGAACACGCGTCCGAGAGCGACACATGTGACGACCGCCTGCCACGCACGACGGCCGCATGGTCGGCCAGTCTCATTCGGACACATTTTAAGTACAATTCGTTTTCGCAGATGCATGTAACCTATGAACGCTTCCCTTCTGAGTGAGCAATGTATTACATAAGGCCCTAGTTATACATCGACGTATCGCAGCCGCTGGTTTCCACGGGGCGCCTGCGATTGGTGAGATTTCGAAATTGACCAATAGCAGACCTGCCGCGGAATCCAGCGGCAGCAAAACGTCGATGTATAACTAGGGCCTAAGCGTTGACAGGAACGACACAGGCGTACTCAGCCCGGCTACAAAAGGTCGATTTTTAAACCTCATCCTCCTGATGTAGATGCTTATCGACCGGGCTCCCGATCGACCGACCATGACGGGGGCCTATTAGAATAGATGGATATAAAGTAAAAACATACAGGACGCAGCCGAGGCGGTCGTCAAACAATTTCGAATTCCGCTGTGCGCGGCGAGGCGCGAAATGATTCCGAATTTATCAGAACGTGATTAAGCGCGCCAAGTGATTTCAAAATCCGGTGATGTGGTTGTGGTCAGGCTAGCCAAATGGAACACACGGTCACCTATGTACAATACGCCATAAATAGCAACGGCGGGGCAGATGTATCTGAAATCACTGTGCTTCTCTGGGCCTAAATCCGGTCCGCAATTGCGTCTCGACACGCTTTGCGGCCGCACGCACTCGAGTCAGTCGAGTTTCCACCGCCAAAGCCGACTCGATGTGGCTTTTTTATACAGTTTTCTCCAATTTTGCAAAGTTTCCAGTTTCCAAAACCAACCTAGAGTTGACAGATCGACGACTGCAGCGCTGGAAACGCTTCCGACTCAGAAGCGCGCGGCCGCAAAGCGTGTCGAGACGCAATTGTGGTCCGGAATCTGGCCCAGAGAAGCACTGTATGCTAATTCGAATGTTTATACAAAAAGTGGGCTTCCAATGTCGATTAGATTTAAAAGACCCTTTTTTAAAGTCCGAATTTGAATAATATTCGAATGGCATCATTTTTCGAGGACCGAATATCGAAGAGTATTCGAATGGTGCGCTTTCAGAAATCCCGAGTTTGATTAGGTATTCGAATGGCAATTATTCGAATGATTCGATTCGAAACTGTCGAACGCTCGAATGGCACAACTATACAATTCCGCTGCAATTTCGTGGGCACGGAATGGTAAGCATTCCAAGCAGGGTGCCAATCGTAATGTGTCCGAACCTCAAGAAAGTGAATTGGCTTGTGCGGTGATCGCTACTCTAGTTTAGCCTAAACCTATCTTTGTACTTTGATGAATCCCACCCCACATAGATGGCACCGTGATATGTCCTCTGAACCACCGTCAAGAACGATATATGCAAAACCAAACACAACATACTCTGAGAAAATTTGCCGCGTTAGTGCCGAGAAAGTACCGCGACCCTCGACTGTGCCGCGATAGGTCCGCAATAGTACCGCAGCGGCTCCGTGTTAAAACGGCGCCGGCTCCGCGAGGATGCATCAGCGAACCCGCTTGGAATACGATGTACTGTCCTGTAAGGTGAAACGAAATTGTCGCCGGTTCAACTACCCAAGTTTGAAGTACATTCCATAGTTCCTTGGGCGCGAAAACAATGGTAATCTCTGTCCTTATCAGACAGAGGACGCAACAATCGCAGGTGCGTATTTTTGTTCTTAGGCCCCCTAGTTGTTTTACAATTCGTAAATAACTTCATATGAGATACTCACCCCAAGCCGCGACGGCGTTATCGCGGAGCCTGTAGGCAACGAAGCGGCACTATGGCGGAGCCGCAGAGGCGATTTCTCTCGGAGTAAACGAATGCGCGCTCACCTAGACTTGCTCCAATTGCAAAGAATTGATACTTAGGCAGATACTCTGCAAAGTCCACGTTCTGGAACATCGCTTCGTAGTAGAGGAAATGTGGAGATAGCTCAAAAATTGTCCAATAGAAGGCGATTTTCAGCGCAAACAGGCCGCTGCCTTTCCAGTCTCGGGCCTTCACTCGACGTTCAGCAAGTTGCCGTTCGAAGTCCGCATATAGCACAATCAAAGAGAACAAATACGGTATATAGAAGGTGTAGAACATCATTCGCAGATAGCGTTTCACCAACGTGTTGTCTTCTTCTCTCACCGGTCCCGTGAGTGTGTCCATACAGTAAGACACATAACTCAGGTTACTGTATGCTACAAATGTGTAGATCAAGTAAGGATCGCCGGACAGACTCGTCGTGTGATTGGGAATGATGTAGAGAAGTGGCAGAGAGGAGATCCAGATTGCTGCACTCCGTCTAAAATATAGTGATTACCAGGTTGCTCAACACGTTTTGTCGTTTGATAAGAAAAACACAATTCCATGGTTCAAAATACACTTTATTATTCAGCATAATCTCCCTGAACATTAATACACTTGCTCCAACGATCCTCCAATCTGCGGGTCCCATCCCTGAAGTGAGAATCCGGAAGGTCTGCAAAAGTCGCTTCAACAGCCGTTATGACCTCTTCGTTTGATGAAAAACGCTTGCCACGCATAAATTTTTTGAGTTCTGCAGACAGATGGAAGTCTCTGGGGGCCAAAGCTGAAGACTACGGTGGACGCTCCAACAATACGAATTTTAATTGATGGATTTTAGCCATTGTCGAAATGCTCTTGTGTCCTGATGAAAAAGGATTTTTCTTCTGCAAACCGGGTCTTTTTTCACGAATTCTTTCCTTCAACTTGTCCAAAAGGTTGCAATAATATTCAGAATTATTTGTTTTACCAGTCTGCAAGTAATCCACAAACATAATTCCTCTCGCAGCCCAAAAAACTGATGCCATGACCTTCTTGGTCGATTTCCGGACACGAACTCGCTTCGAAATCGAAGAACCAGGTTCACACCACTCTTTAGCCTTTTTTTTTGATTCAGGATAATGGTGATAGACCCAAGTCTCATCCATAGTGATGAATCGATGCACAAAATCCACTTTATCCTTTTTAAAACGCTCCAAATGTTGCTGAAAAAGTCGCATTCAAATGTGTTTTTATACCATTGTTACTGAATGCGGCACTCATTGTGCACACAGCTTCCTAATACCCAAAATTTCACTTAAAATATGGGTCGCACTGCCTAATGAGATGTGTAGAGCCTCTACTAAATCTCTCACAGTCGACCGACGATCTTCCAAAACCATATCCTGTATTTTGGCTATGATTTCTGGTGTTGATGCGCTTTTTGGACGTCCTTCACGTGGATCGTCTTCAAGGCTTGTACGACCACGCTTAAATTCAGCAACCCATCTTCCTACTCTTCCAATTGTAGGTGAACAATAACTATACACTTTTAACATTCGTTCGTGAATTTGTTTTGGTGCTTCACCTTCCAAGAATAAGAATTTTATCACTGCACGATATTCAATTTTTTCCATTGCTGTGATACAGCGTCACTAAATGGCTTGTAAACAAAGAATGAATTGACAAATCGAAATGAAACCTCACATACGTTCATACTAAGACTGTACCAAAAAAAACAAATAAATTTTGGGCTAGTAGCTAAGCCTTCTCTTACCGAACCACAAAACTTATTGAACAAAATGGTAGAAGAGTACGTCGTCCCTTTGCTGGGGATGACAGAGCTACAGTATAAGAAAGGAATGCAGACTCACCTGTACAACTGACTAACAAGGAACATGATGGTTCCTTGAGTAATTGAGAGGGCTACCAAGAGTGGTGTGAAGATGTAGATGCATGACGCAATGCTGAGTACAGTATAAATGATAGTAAAAGGTATATCAGGGAGTAGCTGAGATCCTATGTTGAAAACCGCAGTATGACCGATGAGAAGCGGCAAATAACGCCATACGAGCAGCGACCAATTCCACCATTCCCAGTTGCTGATATCCTGAAGAGTTTTCGATTGCCTTAGGGTTGCATCCTTTGAAATTTCGAAAACTCTTAATCATTTTCTTCGAAGGTATCGTTCGGGCTGAGAACCACTTTCCATAAATTCCATTAATCCACTATACCGGTAAACTTCGGCGCGTCAAGAACGTAGGGTTAGGCGGCGTCTAGAGTTCAATCGCGGCGCGACGCGGAGTTATGATTAGCCTACGTATCGATCAGGCGACGTCGCGATGATGACAAGCGACGTCGCGATGATGCAATGCAACGCGACGCGATGGTCACGGAGCGATTGTCACCATTTTTTCTTCCATCATCGGGGACCCAAGGGGCGTTTTCAATTTTCTCAAGACTTTTCAAAGACTAGGTTGATTGAAATTGTTATGGGTTATTGTATTGTTCTCAGATGATACTGCAAACAATTTTGTCTGCGTATTTAAGGACAGTCTGATGAGGGTGATGGTTTCAGAGAGTTGACGATGTTTTTTTACGGTTTACAAACGACACTAGCATAAATCGGTCTCATTTCACCGAAACATCCCTAATCTGTACTATCAACTCCAAAAAAAAATTTTAAGCATCATTCGCTCCCGATGTCTTTTTGATTGTTTCGTCATTAAAGAAGCAAGTTGTCGCAACGAAAACAAAAATGTGCCATAACAATACAGATATAAGATAAAAAAAAGGTACATTACACTTAAATAGACAGAATAAAATCAAATATAGATTAGTTTCGCTTTGGTACGGAAAATTGCGGAAATTACGCAATTGCGCGCAGTCGCCTAGCGTTCGCGCGCCGTTCACACCTTGATTTCCGCGCGACGTGATTTCCGCGTCGCGCTGACATGTGCCATCTCGTCGCGCCGCGAAAACTCTTAACGCTGCCCTATGAGGTTGGAATGGGTTAAAGATGAGGATCCGCCACCAGTTCTCACCAGTCACCTAGCACTTTTTCGTAGATTGCTGATGCGACCGTCAAACAACATGAAAAATAGTTACGGCACAAACTCCACATGCCGAAAAAGTGTGAAAATGACAATGACGAGGTCTGCAAATGCAGAAATACCCAAAAAACGGTTTTGGCTCAAAATTCAAATCCAGTTTTACATTGTTGGTGGACTGACTTTCGTTTGCAAATAAAGATTTTTCGTGGATCCTCTCAACATTTTTGTACTCTTTAGAGGCATGTGGATCGAATCCACACCGTGGGTGTGGCTAAGGAGCAGTTCGGTTGGCACATGCGACGCACGCGATGGAAAAACGCCGCGCGCGCGTCGTCCTTGGGGCGCTTTAACCAAGGGCCCTCAAAAAAGTAGTTGTAGTTCCATTTTAGCCGTCCCCCTTCATAATTTTTGCATTTTTCTCATGTGTTTTTGCACGCAATGTACTTTTTAGGCGCACTGCTTCTCATATCATCGTTTCAGAGGAAATCACAGTTTTTAGATGAGCTTTTAGAGTTTGTTTTTGTTTGCTTCTCGGAGCGGAATGGGAGATGACGGTATTGATTCCGACGCCGACCCTACGTATGACACAACAAAAACCTAAACAAAATGCAAAAAAATGATAAAGGGGAAGGGTCGAATTTGGTCAAAAACTACTTTTTTGAGGAACCTCGGTTAACGCGCCACTAGGCCGACGCGCGCGAAGTGTTTTTCCCGTCGCCTACGCCGCGTGTGCCAGCAGAACTGCTCCTTAGCCACACCCGCAGTGCATGCTGTCGTCTGGCGGCACTGCGACACGCAGCGCGGATCCTTTGTTATGAGATGGCGCCAACTCGAAGCACGTATTCTCTATTTCGCAGTGAACTTTTTTGCCGTTAATCGCGTGCGCACGCTGCGTCTACTTCTGAACCCGCCCTTTATCGCTGTCTCTACCCTCGCTCTACACAAGCACCATAAGGAATAAACTGGATTCGCTTCCGAAACAGAGGATATGTATGCATGTTGTAACATTGTCCGTGGCCGTACGTAATTTTTTGATTTTTTTTTGGTTACAACGACCTTACACTCATCTAAATAGTTATGGAGTTGATATATGTAAATGCTCTATTCCACTTTTCGGGCTCCAATGGTCATTCAAACTTAGCCCAGAGATGTTAATTGGAACTATGAGCCCAAATATATGGTCGGTTTTTAACTTTACGTGAGTAAATGCCATGTTACGGTACGTACACGGTAGTGGGTCGATGTCTCCGATTTGACTTAAAGTCAGTGTTCAAGATGAAAAACCGCATTCTAGTTCTTGATGTTTTTGAGAAAGCAAGTTCACAAAGTAAAGTGTAGAAGGGAAAACTCACTATGAATTGCTCAAATGTTGGAGAAAAATTGTTCGAAAAAACCCCTTTAATATTCAACTATGCCTGTTCGCGTGTATTGCTCACTGCGGACAAAACATTGAACCTGACGTCGGAAACTCTTTTGCGCTCTAAAGTTCCTTGGGAAATAAACTTTAATTTCTGTTTCGTGTACCCTAAAAACTCTTCAAAATATGATGGTTCAATGCACATGCTTGGACGTTGGAATTTATTGGGATAAAGAGTTTTCGAAATTCGGTTACAAACTGATCCGACACTGAGCAGGACAACTGTTATATGAGGTGGGCGGGGTGACCCGATGGGTTGGCTGGACCGAGAAATTTTCGTCCACTTCCTGGCTGTTTTTCGTCTTACTTCCGTTCTTACTCTTTTTAGTAGGACTCAAAGCTTACGTTTCTGCGAAAAAAAACGGACAATTTTTTCATCGTGAACACTGCTTTTAAACCTTGCCTAAGGGGTTCTTTTAGGTGCTGATCGCAAATCTAACATTCTTTTCTCACGTTTGGAATTTCCGTGATCGGCGCTTCAAGAAAACTCCTCTACGCGAAGTTCTAACCAAACCAAAGATTTTGATCAACCACTGTATGCCTACAGTGTACTTCGGGAAAGTCTGATGATGGGCTTCATACTCGTGTTCAGCACTTCAAAAAATCACCCTGAGAAGGAATTCTAGCATAAAAAAAGTTTCGAGCTCTGGAGTCCGAAAAATGGAACAGTAACGACATGAGACTCACCTTCATAACTGGGCCAACAATTGGTAGCGTACTGAGCTCTCCAACGTCACCAGGTCCCCACTCAAATTCCTGGCTGGCTTTGTATATGGCGTAAATGGCATAGGCCTTCATGGCGATCACGACAGCAATGCATAGTTTGATCTCTGGAAGAGCAGGGTAGGAGAAAAGGGTTTTCCGACAGGAGGGGTAAGTAGTAATTCCCATGCCGGCGGCAATCCGAAATGAAGCCGCATGAGTGGGGGAATAGGGTCAACTAGGGGCCGTGATCGTAAACGAGATTCGAATGTCTACATCTAGACCCATAACTTGTCACTTCAGCCCACCTTCCTTCCCTATTTCTGGGTATGCACCATTATTGATCTCGACCCTTTTGCACCCTAAACCTGCTTACCTTCAAGCACATAGGAACGCCTTTCAATGAATGAAGGTGCAATCAAAGTTCGGCCTGTCTGCAGATATCATCTGTATCGCCTTTCCGGCGCAATGACTTGTTCTGGAAGTCTCCTGTACAATTTTATAGTCGTAGTGACTACGTATGGAGATGTTTTCTTTGATGACCCATTTCCATACGTAGCTGAATAGTTTGCATGTTTTCTGGAGAAAAAAGTGCATAGCTCCTTCAAGGCAGCGTACGCGATGAATATCGCATTTGAGTTCGACTCAAAAATCAAGTTGTTTGGTTGTGAGCTATCGAACAGTTAGAAAAAACGGGTAAAAGCGCTCAGGATGATCTAAAATAGCGGTTTCTAACCTACGTTTACCTTCAGGGCGCGGACGAGCCTACGCGCCCTGCTAGTTTCCGCAACCGCGCGCTAATGGCGAAATATGCGCGAATCGATCAGGACGGACGTGGCGGATTTGCTTGGCAATTTACCGTCGAAAACGTCAGCGGCGCCACAAGCTCATCAGAACGGGGGCGGGGTGGCCTAAGCAGGCGTACTGGGCTATCAAAATCCGCACTTCATGGCCGTTTTTATCGATTTCTGGCACGTTTTCGCTGCTTTCTCCGACCCTATCCCCATCAGCATCTATATCTGCCAGCGTACATAGTGTTTCACATTGAAAACTCAAAAACAAAGTTTATCATGAACACTGCCTTAAAGACGGAACAACCCTTACGGGGTAGCACCACTTCGAGAAATTGGCCATTCTCACCGAGATGTAGCTTTTAGAGATCAATTTGAGACGCAAAGTCTGCAGTTGATAACTATAGCTGCGCTGCGTTTCTCTGAACGAAGTTAAAGGCCTTCATCCCCACCATAGTTAATTGCCATTATGCAACCTAACCTAACTTAATCTTTCTTGAAATTGAGACTGACTTTCATAATAGTGTTCAGCGATCCAAGTAATCAACATGAACAAACCTCGAACAAATTTTTATTTTGATTCTCGGCATGCCAAAAATACACACCCTCCCTTTATGGGGTTTCTAACAACGGAAATGTTTTAAGTGGTAAACGCTAGAGCACGTCAACGAATATTCGGAAAACGAATATTCGAATTATTCGATTATTCGGAAAACTCGATTTTTCGAATAATTCGTTTATTCGAATATTCGGAAAAATAAATCTTTCGAAATCGTTTATTCGAATATTCGAACGGCCCAATATTTGAATATTCGGCCGAATAAACCAATAATTCCAGAAAAATAGAAAGCAGAGTCTCCGGCACATGTCCATTTTTGCGGTCCAGAGGTGAAATGTCTCCAACCAAACTGGGTGCTATCTTAGCGGTGGGGGGCCACTATGGCTGGGTGATTTTGGCCCCGCCGTTTTTACCGCGCCCCACTAAATTTGAGCATCACCCGGGGTTTCCCTCTCCTGCCAAAATCAGAATTGCAGCATGGAAAAATGAGCGTGGCCAGGTGCCATACGACAGTGCCCCCCCCCGCTTAGATAGCGCCCCAAAGTGATAAGAAATTCGGCCGAAAATATGTTGGTAGATATTGTTTAGGAAATCCAGAGATTTTGATCGTATCGTTTAACAACTACTCATAGACAGTGATAAATGTTGGTTTGAATACTCTTATGATATAATGTGAAATGCCTTTTACGTGGCAACACATTGACATAGCTTTGATCTATATAATGCCATACAAAAAAGGTCAAGAAATTTGGTAGTGCCGCGAACAAGGGTTCGATTATGAGTACTCGGCGAATTACTTGTATTCGAATCATTCGAATCATTCGTTTATTCGAATATTGGGAAAAGTTAATTTTTCAATTCATTCGTTTATTCGAATATTCGGAGAAGTCAAATTTTCGAATAATTCCTTTATTCGAATATGCGGAACAGTGATTTTTGAATTATTCGTTCATTCGAATATTCGGAGAAGTAAATTTTTCGAATTTTCCGTTTATTCGAATATTCGAAGATTTTTATTCGTTTGATATACTCTAGTAAACGCATATGCGAAAACGACTAGTATTGTCAGTATCTATTGTGGCTACATGGTAAAACTGCGCAGTATCTCGCCCTAAGCTGTAGGATCCAAAAGTTAGGAGTGTTTTTCAAGCTTCGCTAAAAGGTAAGGGTGCATATCAAACCTATCTTGGGTGTTTCGAATAAAATTTTCAGGTTCTGCTCAAAAGTAGATAGGGTTTCATTATAGTGCTGAAAACGAGTTTGGGGTCTCGTCTCCAAAGTTCTTAGGCTTACTGTAGATTACGGTAGGTACAATCCCATTTAGTAAGCAAAACCTACCTTAGCATTTCGAAAATTGACAAATGGACATTGAATTCGTATTCAGCGCCCGCATTGAGTCCATTCTGGAACTTTTTCCGAACTGCCGTACACCAACCGTAGTCCACCGTGAGCTGTCAAAATCGATTAACAGACTTCATAGTTTACCGCAATCTCAAAAGTACATTGTGCGATTGCGGTCACACAAAACCTGGCCCTTTGCCAGGCTTCATTATCGATCGACAGCACAGCTGTTTTTCTGGGTGAGTTACGGTTTTTCTTCTTTTTTCCTTTTTGTTTTGGCATTATTTTTGTTTCTGACTGTTTAAATATTGCTAATAGGGACTATTCTTAGTGCGTGATAGAAAATAGCCGTTTGTTGGGCTTGAAAGTGTCCTTTTTTAATGCTGTTTTGAAATCGAAAAAACGGCGAATTCCTCTTGCACACGAAGAAAAGCCCCTATTCGTAATATTGTAAGAGTCAGAAACAAAAATACAGCAGAAACGAGCGTAAATAAAAAAGAAGAACCGTAACTCCCCCGAAAATCAGCTGTGCTGTCGATCGATAATGAAATCTGGAAAAGAGCCAGGTTTTCCACCGTACTTTTAGTGTTTGACCGCAACCGCACCATGTCCTTTTAACATTGCGGTAAACGGTAGATTCTTGTTAAAGGCAGTGTTCACGAAAAATTTCGTCCTCGGTTTCTCGCGGGAAATCAAAAGTTGAGGGTCTCATTGGAGCACTGGGGTTGAACGAGCGAACGAAAACGAGCTCGAAAGAGCTTCATACGGCTCCGAAGTCCGCTCGCGCTAGCCCTTCCGTTCGCGGTCGAGTTTTCCGAGGAACACTTTGGTCCGCTTCTACATTAGCATTGGGGCGCAATTGCGCACGCTGTCTACTTCAGGCCCATGCCCGCCAGGGGTGTGCGTAGTTACGGTTTACGATTTACGACATCTTGGGCCGTAATTCGTAAATTTTCCTTAATAAAACTACACGCAATGAAAGTAATATGCGAGGCAGCTCCAGTTGATCTGCTCTACCTACATTTTACCGCTTTGTATATGCTAATGTTTTTGGCCAGGACATGGGACCAACTCTGTCCTCTGGCTACAACACTACTTGATTAAGTATTGTCGACGTGATTGACGTGTATTATAACGCGGGACACACAATCGGAGCTGGAGGCGTTGAGTGCCAAATCCGCGTCGCGCGACTCTCACTAGCTGCCGTCTACGGCGCAATGCAATCTGAAACACTTTTCACGAGAAATTTCGTTTTCGAGGTTTCCATGACGAGTAGCTGCCCTCATTCTCGGAACTTGATTGGCGCAAAAAATTGAGCGAGGCGCTCTAATGAAGCCAAAAATTACTTAAAAGAGTGTTCCTGGCTCGGCATTTGAGAAGGTTACGTCTGGTCATGGATCACCCAGATCAAAGAGGGAAACATGCTCAGACGATTCTTGGCCCCAGCCGCACAAAACAGGAGTCGGAGCTACCTGACAAATCGTCTCGTTGTCCCAATCTCCGTGCCTCTACTATTACTGCCCGGGCAACTGATGTTGCTGTCCGGGCGAACAGCGGTGGCACAGACAGCTACAGCAGTAGCTCGGACAGCAACAGCAGAAAACCCGCAGATTAGGGAAACGAGCCGAACTGTCAGGTGGCTCAGGGCTGAGAATCGCCTGAGTAGCAAATGTTCTTGAATCGGGTTATTCAGAGTCTTTCAAAAACGGTCATTTTTTTCGTTTTCTACGCTTACAACGTCGTTTACGTCCAGGGAGAAGTATCACGGATATGAGTATGTCTCTTTGGCCCAGCATTCAAGCTTTAGGCCCCATCATAGTCGGCCAAAAGCCGGACTGAGCCGTCTTCTGACGTCACTAGTGACCCTGAGCAGTCCTCTCCCGTCCCGAGTGATCCTGCGTCGTCCCTAGTGTGTCCGATGCATGTCAGTCGATTATGCCGGCGTACTTGAGCGTACGACAGTCAGCTCAGTCCGACTAGAGCGGGTGGATTTTTCGCCTCAGTGAGGAGTGCAACGCATACCTATTGACCGATTGGGCCTGTAGCTAGATCAGAACAGACCAGGTCGGCAGAGTCCGGCCACATTTAGGGGATTTTTCGATCCAAATGAGCAATTTGATCAGTGCTTATTGACAGGGGACAGGAATGGGCTCGGACGGCGCATGTTTGCTCAGTCCGGCCACATTATTTCACACCCGATTTGCTTGATGGAGATGCTTATCGACCGGGCTGGCTATAACTGATCGGCAGACTATGACGGGGCCTCAGGGGTAAGCAGCCACTTTTTTCGGGGTGACAGGCAGGTCTACCGGGGTGAACAAGCCTAGCTTCGCTACCAACATGGAGCGGTTTTAGGAATGGCATTCCATAGACCTGTGCGTGGACAACTGACAGTGAGTTTGCCTAAGAACAGTCCCTCCCTTGTAATATTATTATGACGCCTTTCGTGAACATAGCACTGCATAAGGCATATATGTATTACAGGCACAGTCCAACCTCAGGATTGTTTTTCTGTTTTTCTGCCTATCTTGAAAACAATCCCACGCTGACTCCAATGATGTCTCTGGGATCGTACAAGCATCCCTGGGAACGGAGTTATGGCACCTCGAAAATTGAGCTCCGGAAGCATGGTGGACGAGTTGTCCGGGGCTTGTAACTTCCGTGATTTGCCACCGATGTATGGGAGCCGACCTGAATAAAGAGAGAGGCTGAGAATGAAGGGAAGAACGGGGTTCTTGATCAAAATCCATTGCTTGTCTCTACACTATTGAGCTCGAAAGATCGTAAAAGGGGCGTGCCAAAGTGGCTTCCGGGTGTGGGCGCCCCAGGGTGGCTTTTTCCCATATATCGCTTACTCGGAGGAATTAAGAGCTCGCACTTGTCAGGTGTTATAGGGAGTAGGTTTACTTCACAATTACCTGGCAATCTCAGATTCCGCCCCTGAGCTTGGACTGTGCCTTTAAGTCTGCGCTGGACACTCAAATCTGTTAACTTTTTCTTCCATCTATACTCCTAGCTAAATCTACAGCTCAGAAAGCAACAAACTCCCGAAATAACTCTTCATCACTCATTGATAGAAGGTATTTGAATTACTGTCTGACCATAATAGTAAGAATGACTTTTTAGCGGTTGTCGTGGTATTTTGCTATTTACGATTTACGGTTTACGATTTACGATTCAATGTGGTTTCATCGTAATTACGTTTTACGATTTACGAAATTTGAAATTTCATTTACGCACACCCCTGATGCCCGCCCAACTCATCCACCGTTGAAATGTGGCCTTCAAGAAGAAGAGCTGTTTTTGGATGTTTCGCAGCGTTCATTCTTCACTGATGAAACGGTCAGACTCTAAACCTTCGTTTTCTGGTTGGAACTCGAGAACGATTTTTATCGTGGGCACTGCCTTTAAGCACCCCAAACAACCTCTAGTGAAACATTTTCAGCTATTCCACAGTAGCGTTCCGGATGTAATTCGGTCGAAAACTTTGGAAAAACGCTAGGTATACCCCAGATTCGTGGTCAGCCCCCAAATAACCCACCTGAGAGAATTTGAAGTTAAATCTGAAAAAAATTCAAATGCTTTTATAAACCCAAATTGATAGAAGAAACGGGCAACAAAACACTAAAACGAAATTATGAGGTTTGTTTCCAGCTTTCCAAAAGATTACAGCTCGTTTTGGGAAGTTCAAAAAGTACAAAAAATACCGCTTCAAGCTTGTAACTTCTTAAAACCTGCAGCTCGGGGCGGAATACTGCGCACTTTTACTATGGAGGGCCAAGAGATGTTTACAATACAAGTCGTTTTTGCAGATGCGTTTACCGCCATAAACGCTTTCCTTGTAAACGATTAATTCATAAATCTATACTAACTGTCCAACTCCAATCGCACAGATGGTGCAGACTGCGCCGCGATCTGCAGTATTACCCGGCATAGTCATATAAATCACCATCTCCCACTTTTTTCTTCTCACTAAGCACCACATCGTTGTAGTAATGCGAGAACGTGTGAGACGATTCCTCGGTGAGAGCGAGTGGGGGATCGTTGATTTAATGTTCGCGCTATCTCCACTCGGATCATCACCATCCATCCCGTCATTTGCCCGGCCATTGATACTTGTACTGTCCCGACTGTCCCATCTTGAGTCCACATGTGGCCCACTAGAGCACATACAGCTGTAGCTGTACATTCGCCCATGCAGTCCACCAGCACTCATTCCTTCCTGTTCGTGCCTGGGCTCTAATCACCTCGTTCACTATAATGACTGGGGTATTTGGGCGAAAAACATCTCCCATCGCGTTCCGCCACAACCGGTTTCATCTCCCAGGCAAGACTAGGTGTGTGTGTATTCGTCATTTCAACGACCAGATATATATTCCCGTCACGACTTCAATCGCCTTTACGATTATATAACTTCAGTACAAAAAAAATTATATGAAATAATTATTAAGTACTCATATGTGAATTTGCTTGTTCAACGAGTGTTCCACGTCTTCGTTCTCCATCAGCTAACTTCGTATACTTTTTTTTTCGAAAACATGAAGTATCTTCGGGTTTGCTTCCAGTACACGAAAAAGGGGAAGATGCGGACCAGTTAACCGCCTGAACGTGACGCGTGCGCCGCATCTCCGCTCAGTTCACGTTATTGGTTTCTTTAGGGGCCCTCGGTGAACCCCCTCTAATCACATTGTGACTGAAGCAGATTTGCGCCTCGAGCGTCACGTTTAGGCGGCCAATTTGTCCGCTTCCCCGTGTCTTTCACCTGCTGAGCCCACAAGCCGATTTTTGCGTAATCAGGATTTTGAAAGAGTTTATGGAAACGGAAAACGAGAAAACGAAAGTTTTCTCGGTTCAATATTTTGCTGTATACCTAGACACATTTATACTTTATTTCGGTGTGAAAATCACTGCCGCTAATCGCATGCTTGCGCGTGCGTGTGCTACGCCTCCTCCCCCCCCCGACGCTTTCTCGCTGTTTGTACCCTCGCTCAACGAAGGCACTCAAAGGGACAAATTAAATTTGTTCACAAAACAGAGGATACGCTACGCTACAGCAGTATGCGTGTTTCGTTTTTTGTGTGCCCTCTTTGGAGAGAACAAAAATCGATAACGAAAAACAGAAAAATCGGATTTGATTGATTCTCAGCTTGCCGCTGTGCACTATGCGCTGAGACCTTTTATTTTCCGGTCTTTGCGTTTTGGGAATTCGCCTTCATCCTTTTTCCCTGCAGCAGATTGGTTGTGGTCCCAGTACACGGAAAAGGAGGAGCCGCGGACGATGTAGCCGCTCAAGCGAGACACATGCGAAGGATTCCCGCTTTGCGACCCCTCATTTTTCATATGTTAGGACCACAACTCTAAAATTGAAAAAGTAAGATGTAGCAACGCGAAAAAACAAAAAATGATTCCTATATCTATTGTCGAGAGCATACCGTAATGCGGTCTTGCATGCGTAACTGCGGACAACACACACTTTTTAGAAGATTCACAAACGAAATTTGTTCGCGAATCAGTTTAGGAACAGTCCGACTTGGTCCAATATTTGATATGTCAGAACTTTTCAGACACTGGATAGTAGGAAAATTCAGGTCAAATTGGATAAGTGTTTTGAGTTGAGGGTGGAGATCACACTCTATTCCAGCGAGCAGTTCCCTGAAAAATACACTTAAGATTTTAAATTTCAAATATTGGAGGCCGCAAATGGGTGGTGATTGTAACGTTTTCCAACCGCAAAAGAGGCGGGGGAACTCCGTATTCCACCCAATCACGTGCGTCGCTCTTCGCTCGCTTGCCCAATCACGCGCGTCGCTCATTTCAGTGGATCGCGGGTCTTCTAGAAATGGGGCCGCTGGCTGCAGTGATTTTACCCAGAAAAAATCCGTTCTGGATCAAGTTAGCCACAAAATCTGGCACATTTCCACTCCTCTAGGGATAACTCCTCGAAATCGCCTGGGAATCTCCGAGAGAATTCCGAGTTCCTCGGTTTTCCCGGAAGCCCTTCAATGAGCCTTCAATTTGAAAAACGTAATAATCCCTTTTCTTAGTCCCACTTTGTTTCCCTTTTCGAGACTGTAATCCGCGCTATACTTACCACTCGTTTCTCGACTCCTAGCCGCCTGACAGTTTCGCTTCTCTTCCCAACCTGCGGGTCGGCTTCTGTTGCTTTCCGGGCCGCTGATGTAGCTGTCCGGGCACATTCACCCGGAGATTGGGAGAATGAGCAGAACTGTCTGCTCCGAACCCTGTCAGGTGCGGATCGCGGCCAAGAATCACCGTAGCTAAGTATTCCTGCGTCAAGACCTTTCCACATCTCTCCAGCTTTTTGTGAACCTTGATGTCCCCGAAATTTCCCTCATCTATCAAACCACCTTTGACATCTCAAATCTAATCTCATGCAGTGATTGAGTCCAATTTGACCACAATACGCTCCGAACTCGGCCACTTGAAGTTTTGACGATAATAGGGCTACATGCTCCTCACATAGAAGAGTTGTCACTAGCCGACTTAGCTTCGTAGTGCGCGTGCTCCTAAACCAGTACAACGTGTTGCTGGGAAAACTATATGGATGCTGTAAAAGTTTCGCAATAGCAGCACGTGCTCCTGTAGCAGGACGACGTCCTCCAACGGTGACAACTTGGGGACGGCCAAAGTTTGGCGCATTCACAGCACGTGCTCGCATTGAACTCGATCACGTGCTCCTGCAAAAAAGCTCAGTCTTTTGAGGTGGCCGAGTTCAAACCGAATTGTAGTCGATTGGTACTCCACTAGTGAGTACATTTTTCTTTTTTTTTAGTCATCTTTTATGACGCATAGTCTTTTATGGTGCATAGCGTGAGCAGAAGCACTGCATAGTGCTTCTGCTCACGCTATCTTCCATTTGTTTCATAGTTGCCTATTCCGTCTAATGATTTCTGGTTTTTCTCCCCTAACGATCAAGAATCTCACCTCGGCAGCATTCCACCCTTCAACTCATTGTGTTTTCCAATAAGCGTATGATCCAATCAAATTAACGACCGGTTCCGATCTGCCTATCAGTGGTTTCCTAGCTGGCTTAGCTATCGACCATTTGGTTTTTTGTGGCGAACGATTAATTTTCTCAAAGATACATTCATATGTATTTCAATCAACATATTTTGAAGTTTTGGATTTTTTTTTGAATTTTCTGAAAAAAGCGAATCTCCGGGAAACGCGCTATAGTAGTTATGAGTCATTAATGAAAAAGCTTGAGTTTTTCCAATTTTTTCCCCAAAAAAAGGTCGATTCAGTCACACTTGTCTGCAAGACGCTTGTAAAAGGATAACTGGAGAATCACCATATCCGTTTATGGGCAATAAACATCCGTCCTCGCCCAAGAGGTTGATGACCGTTGTCAACGTTTGTCGTCTGATCGCTGTAGAAAAAATAGTCATAAAATTATTTCTATCCTAATATGGGGCCGGCGGACAAGTTTGCGGCCTGCTTATATTAATTCTATCCTTGCAGGTCTCGCACCGTATTCCCACCGTAATCTGTTCACAATATACTCGTTTCCTTCGCGCCTCGATCTCACACAGATGGCCTGAATGGTCTCGTAAAACGCTTCACGGCTGTAAAATGAGCCATGAAACTGCCAGCCTGTCTTCACTTTTTCCGCTCTTCAAATAACTCTCCAACACATGCATGTGGCAGGCCTTTCACATTTTGCTGTGTTGATGATTTTCGCAATATTGTTCTTGATTCTTTCAATTATTACAATTTTTCCAAAGACTGGTAATAGATTGAAATTTTTCCAGAAAGAATTTGATTTAAACTCTGCTTATTGCGGGGTGCACAAACTCATGGTCCGCCACTGGTCCTCTACTAGCCCTCTACTACGGCAGTAGGCGTTTCCTCGGCCGACCCCGTATGCGAGTGATGCGTCACTGCCGTCACTCACCACCGGCACTGAAGAGTCGATCCTAGGGGGCCTGCAGAGTTCAAGTCGCGCCGTTTCTCGCAGCGACCAACAGCGCTGGGTGATGCAATATCGACGACGGTAGCGACCGACGCGGGTTGAAGGGCGACGCGGGGACACTGCAGTGTTTTGGTGCCGCGACGGCCCTACGTCACTGCCAGCGAGCGGCAGCCGACCCGCGACGATAGTGTTTGGAAACATTTTTGTCGCCTCGTCGAGGGTGACGCTCGGCGACCACTCGCCAGTCGCTGCAACTCTGCAGACCCCTATAATGTTCGAAAACGGTTTTGTCGCCGTGTCAAGCCTGACGCTCTGCGACCAGGGGTGTGCATTTTCCGTTTACCGATTTACCGATTTTCCGGATTTACCGGTGTTTTTCGGTAAATTTTGATTTACCGATTTACCGATTTTTTCTCAAAATTTACCGAAATTTTTACCGAAAAGAAAAGTTGGGTGTTTCAAGCTCAATCGACCTATTTCTTACTCGTATTTCACGGGTTCGCTACTGTGATGGCATGCCTTTGGCACGATATCCTTTTTCATCCTTCTTTTTGTTACTCTTTCTAACCCTTTTGGCTTACTTTCTGAATAATCCAACGATATTTTTACCTTTTATGTAACGTGCCTTCCCTTATCGAAATACTACTCCGGATAATACATATCAGCAGAGTTCTGAAGCAGATATTTAAGTAACTGGAGTTTTATTCAATTAGCAGAGTCCTGAAGCAGATTATTCAGGAACTGAAATTTTTTTGGAGCCCCCGGACACCACACTGAATCCACTGCAGATCTGGAACGACTCCATTGTGAAATCATCGTACCAGCACCTTCCTCACTGCCCAATAAATACTTTTGCGCGCCTCCTGGCACAGCTGAGGCGGAATGGATGTTTTCCTCAGCTGCCCTGATTTTGAGTAACTACAGAAAGACCTTGGCGACAGAAAATTTTGAAATGCTACTTTTTCTCAAAATCAACGTCCCGCAGATCAGCTTCAGCGGTTGAGCTCAGGTTGATATGTAAAACTCACTCATTATTTGCACTATCATCATGCACTACTGAAAGTGATTCATAAATAGTATTGGCCATTTGTGCTATCGTATCCTGACATATAACAATGGAATCTATATCAAAGTCGAAGTCAGAATTTTTACCGAATTTTCCGTTTTTCCCGTATTTACCGGAAAAAAAGTTCGGGAAAAAGTTTCGGTAAAAAATTTACCGAAAAGAATTTTCCGCACAACCCTGTCGGCGACCGCCCGTCGGGCGCTGTTTCTCTGTGGACCCCTATGCAGGGTCGCCGATGCGTGCCGTGACCGGCCAAGAATGCGTCGTTCATCGAAGTAGAGGGCCAGTAGAGGACTAGTGGCGGACTATGAACTTGTGCACTCCGTTACAAGAAGAATATGCATACATTTACCAGGAATTTTCATCCATTCACTCCTTTTCACTCCTTCTTTTATTTATTTTTATTCAGTCACTCCTTCATAGATTTTATAGGAATTTTCTTCAGCTTAGGAACTGTTCCCGATGGAAGTTTCAAAGCAGTTTTATTTCCTCTTTGGTAGGGCGGTGCTGCGGATGGGCAAGGAAAATAAAGGAACTTGTGGTGGGAAAACCGTTATTCATTAGAAAAACTACCTTACAACTTGTGAATGAGATTATGGTTCTAACCAAAATTAGTTCGCAGTCGGTTATGAACGGGTGGAAGACTGCCGAACATCCCGGGGCAATAGGCAGGTCATTCGCGGCTGCAGTCATTTTTTCGCTACAGGTACTGTGCTTATCTGGGTCAAATTCCGGTCCGCAATTGCGTCTCGACACGCTTTGCGGCCGCACGCGCTCGACTCAATCGAGCTTCCAGCTCCAAAGCCGACTCGATATTACTTTTTTATACAGTTTTCTTCAATTTTGTTTAGTTTTCAGTTTCTAAAACCCGCCCAGAGTCAACAGATCGGCAGCTACGGCGCTGAAGCGTGTCGAGACGCAATTGCGGACCGGAATCTGACCCAGATAAGCACAGTATGCTTAGTTCCAGTGGCAAAAGGGGGCACCTTATGAGCTAAGATCCTGTTGCCCTTTTTCGATGAATAAGGTTACCCGAGCATGCATGGACCTATTGACTCGAAGAAGCTAAGTTGCCGACAGGAAGTCGATACAATGCCATCTCATAAATTGTCTCGTTTTGAGAAAGAACTAGACATTTTGTCGTGAAAGGTTTGCCTATCGCTCCGAAAACCATGCCAGTTGCCATACTGTTCACCATTTCGCGTTTAGCAACATATTTGACAGCTGTTCACATCCCGTGGAACAACTCTGTGTTTATTTACTAGCCCTTCACACTTGTCAACGCTTTTTAAACTTGGATTATCTAACCCTGGAGCACCGTGTGAAACGCGAGGAAGTCGTTGGACTGAGCCATCTCCGCGGCTGCACTAGGGCGCTCTCATTGCAATTATGGTTATGTTATCGCGGCATATTTGCGGTCAATTCGCGGCAGACTTCTCGGTAGATTATCGTCATCTTGCGGCACTTTCCCGGTAAATTCGTTGTCTTTTCGCGGTAATCATAGTTCAAGGAAAATTGCCCGTGAATTCCAGGCAATTCCTCCCAGAGGAGGTGCAGAGGAAAAAATGCGATTTGGAAGAAAGGCAAATGCAGTGCTTCTCTGGGCCAAATTCCGGTCTGCGATTGCGTCTCGACACGCTTTGCGGCCGCACGCCCCCGAGTCGGAAGAGCTTCCAGCGCCGCAGCCGCCCATCTGTTGACTCTAGGTGGGCTTTGGAAACTGAAAACTCGAAGAAATTGGAGAAAATATTTATAAAAAGCCTTATGGAATCGGCTTTGGCGCTGGAAACTCGACCGGCTCGAGCGCGCGCGGCAGCAAAGCGTGTCGAGACGCAATTACGGACCGGAATTTGGTCCAGAGAAGCATAGTATATGTGTATAGGGAACTCCGTGCACATTAGCCTATCCATGTAGCCAGGTCGCGTCGCGCGCGATCGATCGATACGGGTACGATCAATGAATGACGTCACGAGCGAGTGTGCAGCGGGCGATTTTGCCGTGAGGCGGAGAGGAGGATAATTGCTTGGCCGCTGCCAGGACCAACTTCTCAGAAACTTCTGAACAAGCTCCATGCAAATTGAAAACTCTAAACATGTTGCCTGCGACTTATCTTTAAAACTTTAGCACACATATTAGTGACCATCAAGGGTTATTTTATCGCACGTATAACTTGTGTAGGCTGCCGAAAGTAGTATGCAAGTGAACTGTTGACAGGTACGTTATATGAGATAATGCGTGTAACCTAAAATTTTAGAACTTTACTGTGACGCAGCTGGTCATTTCTAAGGAAAGTATACGACGCACTCTTAAGGTAGGACTCGGTTCAATTAGCTAAGTTCGAGGTACTTAGCCCGTTCAACCACTGGCGGCGCCAGATGGCGCTCTGTGAGCCGGCCGAGTCGCGCCTCGATGTCAAGTCACTTTTAACAACATTGCAAATCACTCGCTATGTAGGGTAAGCTACATGTATGACTACCGCAACATACATGTTACCTTGATCAAAAATCTTGTCGAGCTACACGTGGCATCGCTTCAAATTACTTGTGAACCTGTATTAAAGGCAGGGTCCGGGCAGAATTTCGATTTCGAGATTTCCCGCTAAATCGGTGCTCTTGCTACAGGGAGTCCCAAGGAACATGCGAAAACTGCGTAAAAACCGGTCTTCTTCAAGTTATTCCAGCCACTGCCGTTGGCCGATGATCCAAAAAATTCAGGAAAGTGTGGCCATCGTCCATGTTTTAGCGGTTGTCCACGCATTCTTCAAAAGTGCTGTGTAATTATCGGCCATTCCAGCCATGATTATGATGCTGTGAATACCGTAATCCCTGACTTTGAGGCTGTTTTCTCCAGAACTAAGGACTCAAAGTTCGCGAAACGTTCAGAAGATGTTCAGCTAGGCCAGCCCAATCTATTTAATCCAAATTTCGGTAGTGTCAAGATTTGACCGGACCTTGCCTTTAAGTTGCGTGAAACCATCACGCAACTCGTGCTAAAGTCTCAGGTAACTTGTTCGGGAATTCCTGTGTATGCGCCAGCTTTCCTTCCTGATGGCTACCCATCTGGTCAAATGTGGCTCATCGCCTGCGATTTAACCAGTTGTCGACAACCCAATTTGTGGGATCTGGGATCACAATGAATAAATCTTGTTATGAACAAAGACGTTCCTTTTGTATTCATTACATGAGGTCAGTTTGTTTCAATTTCACCAGTTTTATAAAACGGAGTTTGTTTTTTTTATCGTTTTCTTGCGTTTTGCATTCTCGAATATTGCTAGAATTGTCGTTTTTTATGGATTCTCTTCTGGATTTTTGTCTGGATTTCAATATAGAGCTTATCTGACGGGCCCATAACTGCATTTGTCATCTAGGATTATTGCAGCAGTAGTATACATACACCTACTCCTGTAGACCAAACTACTATCAGTACCTGCAACCAACACATTTTGTGTGCTGATGACAACACGTGTTCCGCTAACGCCTGGTGATGAATTGCCGTGTCAATGAATCGGAGATTCCATTGATTTTTTCTTCTCCCACATCTAATCCATCCTTTTCATCGTCTCCTACGCTGTTATTATCCACTACTAGTAGCGATGACATGTACAATGTCACCATTGTAATCCACATTCCTGTTGACACCGCGTTGAAAGCGGACGGAAATCCCTGGCGGCCTTAGTAACCATTTTTTTCCATCACCACAAATGAAAAAATAACTTTTTCTGATTTGGAATGAACCGAAAATGCGAGGTGGAGGGCGAATATTTAAGCTTTTTGAGCTGTTGACGCTTCGCTAAACTGCCCCAAAATCTCCGCGCTTTTTCCAAAAAAAAAATCAAGAGCTCTAAAATCAGCCGAGAATCTTTGAGATCTCGAGGCATTTTGTTCTGATTTTGTTCCCCAGCCTCAAATATTCATCATGTGATCTTCGTAAACTAGTTCCCCAGCCTCAAATATTCATCATGTGATCTTCGTAAACTATAGAGCACATGAACACGTTGCTATAGCTTTTCATATTTCTTTCAAAACTTGCATGCCTCCCGAAATTCTCGTAAACTCCGCGGAATTTCCTACTTAAGGCAGGGTTAGCGATAAAAACGGTTGTGGTGATATCCTAATGAGAAGGTAGATCTAACCATCACAAATTCGAAAACAAGAGAAAAGTTGTAGAGAATATGCTTAGGGATAAGTTATTGCTTGGTGTCCGCCCGTCCCCAATTATCGAGATTTCTATAAATGCCTGTTTTCCTAACTTTTATTTCGCTTCTAAAGTAATTCCTGAGCATTTCTGGAAACTACTCTGAGAGTTTTAGCCGAGAAATTGCCGCGAAATACCTCATTGCCGCGTGATAGCCGCGAAATAGCATTCAAATAAGGCTCGCCGCGAAATAGCCGCGAAATCACCGCTAAATAATGCTCGCCGCAAAATAGCCGCCGAATAATGCTCGCCGCTAAATAGCCGCGAAATCGCCGCTAAATAATGCTCGCCGCGAAATAGCCGCCGAATAATGCTCGCCGCGAAAAAGCCTAGAAATAATGCTTTCCAGGTAGACATACGGCGCATTCCAGAGGCATGATTGAGATGTCAGCAACTCCTTCGGTTCAATTACCCAAGTTTGAGGTACTTGGACCTCGTTCAGCCTCTTAAGGCCCCGCCCAACCGCTGGCGGCCCCAGATGGTGGCTCGGCAAGCCGGCGACGGTTGCGTCTTAGTTAATTTTAATTACTTCTCAATGTTTCCCGGTTATATCTTGGCTATTTCTCGGATACTTCTTATCCGTGCCGTGAGAAGCCGAGAAATAGCCATCAAAATAGCCCACCAGGAGCCGCTGCGGAGCCTGGTGGGCTATTTCCCGGATATTTCGCGATCAGAACTCTCAGAGTACTGACTACTTTAACAGCAAAATGGAAGGCGGATAAGCAAGCATTAATGAAAATCTAGTTAGTTATGGGGCTGACCGACACCGGTAGTTAGCGATTATACCATGTTTTTGAGCGTTTTTCCCGCGAACTTTCCTGGGTTTTTTTTTCACTTATTTTTTTGTGGTGATCAAATCTGCTTTCTCATGAGGAGGGCTCAAAAGTCGTTTTTATCGCAAACTTTGCTTTTAAAGAAGTCCGTCCAGGGTCAAGCGGATGCTGTCTCGCGGGACAACGATGGGGACGTGAAATATTGGAAAACAAAATTTGAAAATGCTTTTTGGAATGGCGTTGAAATTTTGGTCAAAAAGCAGAATCACCACCCAAGGGTTGTTATTAGGGTAAGGAGAGGGTGGGGGGGCAACAAGGTTGTAGTATTGCGCAGAAAACCACCCAGACACTCGAATTTCTGAGAAAAACCCGAAAAAACTTTTTCACGACTGCACAGTGTGTCTTGTGTAATACACAAATGTGCCAAAACTTGACGTCTCAAATGGTTTAGTTCCTATACTTCTTAGGTTAATTATTTCTTTTGCTCTTTCCATTGACAAGAATTCTCCAAAAACGAAACGCTTCCAATACACACTTCTGAACTTGAGGATCTTCCAAAATAAGGAATATAGAACCTTCGATTTCAACGGTCTGTCGGGGCGCTTCTGCTCCTCATGCTATATGATCGACCGGGAAAACACCTTTTCAGACCACGGAGCAGTTCTCAAGACGCTATAGCATTATCAATGCGCAGCATTGGAGTGTCAACCTTTGCCAACTATCTTCTCTTCGTTCAAGCATTCGATTGAGAAGAAAAATCAAATGTGGTTTTCTACGCGAACGCTGCCTTCAGAAGAGAATTAGAAAAGTATCAAAATTCTCTTTTTTTGCTTCTGAAAGATTTCAATTCTCAATTTGTCGAAAAGCATGATCTAGAGGGGGACGTAAAAGTCTAAACATTTTACAAAAATGTTGGTCACCAAGGTTAGGGACAAAACTCCGCCGAGGGTCTCGACACCGGTCGACCTGAGTCCGTGAGGGAACGGTGACAAAGCCAGAAAAGTCAGAGACAAACAAATAATGAACAAAATTCATTAACAACATCTTAACACTGAAAATCCGAGCGGAACTGCAGTTCGCATCCACTATAGTCTGTTAGAAAAGTTCACCTCCGAACTTTGGCGAAGCCTCAACCTCATCGGAATGCGTAGATAAACTGTTACAAAATCCAAAAATTCTCAGTAAACCCCCTACGAAATCTTCAGTACTAAAAACCTGAATAATATCTTCACCTTACGTATCTCCTGAAATCTTTCATTGAGAATCTCTCTTCATAGAAATCCGTTACCAAATCCTCCAGTTCTCTAGAATCCCACTAGTATGTAGGGACGTTTGGAAGTTTGCAACAGTTTCATTGATGAACCCTCAGCCCTGCGAATACTGTGTAACGCTCAATTAAAAGTTAAACTTAAACTCTCAGAATCTCTCCTCAAAATTTTCGCAGAATCTCCTACTCATAGACATCCATGAGGAAACTTTCACAGCCTTCAGCAGTTTTCAAAGGTTACACTACGAGGTCCTTAGCTCTTCGAATTTCCACAAGTCTCATCAATGTTTCGAGAGATGCGCTGTGGATGTGCAAAGAATTTAAACAAAGTTTTAAAATTTTCTCGAATTTTCACAAAAACTCGCCACGATTCTCGAAATAATCTCGAAAAAAAAACCTAAAACATCTTTGATAGCTCAACGACCTTGATTCTACGGGAATCTTCACGATTTCTTCAAAGCCTATGCGTACATATGTATTTTCTCAAAATCGCCTACGAATCTCCGGTGGTATCTCCGCGAATCCTTCACTATCCTCCAAACTGAGCAAACGCCCTGCAACTGAAATTTCGCGCTAAAACAGGTTTTTTGAATGGTTTGAAGACTTGATAGTCATATGAGTCACACCCTTGCCATGAAATTTAAAAACGATGAAAAAAACGACGTTATTTCCTGTCTTCTGCGAACCAGTTTGATCCCTACACGTACATTAAAGTATTCCCCAAACCTGCACCACAAAGCAGTTTCTAGATTATCGATTCTCACTTTTGTCCCCTTCCTCTCACACTTAAACTTTTGTATTGTATCTGAATCTGTTCATGTTATGTATTGCGTGATCCTCTCGCTATCAAATCCATGAAGCTACCATTTGTCCTTTCGGAAATCGATTAGGATTTCAAAAGCCAAACTGTTTATTATTCGCGGCTGCTGCCCACACTGCTTCCAACGCCGTCAGGCTCACACATCCCTTAGGTGATTTTATCGTTTTTGTTATTGATTTTTCTGAAAGATTAGCATTATTAGGAACAATAAAGCAATAGTCAGTCGAGTTTTTCGGTTAGTCAGTCGAGCTTCTTAAGGGACTTTGGAAGGAGTTGTATAATGAAAAAAAACTGTTTTCTCCTTTCCCTGACGGTTCAATAATGCGGTGAACTCGAGGCAGGATCGGAGAACATCTGCTACTAAGCTTGAGACTGCGGCGGAGTCGCGGCACATTTACCACAGCGGGTAGCAATGCATTTCTGGGCGGTGGTCGTAAGAAGGGCGCAGGGAGGAGCGAAGGGCTGTGATTGGCGGTAGCCGGTGCATCCTCCAATAACGGTCCTCCGCCCTTCCCCCGCCCTTCTCCTGCTTTGGACACATTACGACCATCACCCGACATTTTTGTGTGCCTTGAATTCACCGTCGCCGCCCTGTGAATCCTGACCTTAAGTCAACCTTTTCTGTTGGGATCCATCTCATCCTCTGTTTTGTAAGAAAGGTTCTGGTGTCGTGATGGTGTCGTGGTTAACGCGGCAAAGTCGAGGCAGAATCGGGGAGCGGTCACGGTTAAGTTGAGGATCGCTCCACTGTTCATCGAGGATACCTAATCATCTGTTCAGTCGTGACGGAGTTTGAGATGCTATGCTTGCGAAACTGATTAAATAAATAGTAGCGGCAGAGTCGGGGCTGGGCCGCGGCTTTTTCGCAACAGGAATTGGGAGAGCTGCCCTTAGAGATTCTGCCTCAACTTTACCGCGACTATCGCGAGTTACTGCCTTCACTCAACCTTGCCGTTGGGAGCCATTTCGCTCCCTGCTCTGTAAGAAGCGATTTGGTGATAAAGTCAAGGCTGAGCCGCGGCGCATTCAAAACAGAGTTTTTGCCTCGACTGAGCCGCGATTGTTCTATGACTTCTCAGTATCGCTAACTCTACTAGAGTTGAATTTGGAGACCATTATTTTCACGGTACATTAGATGTACAGAACCACTTGGACATTATGACCAGTCTACTAACGCGGCAGAGTCGAGACACAGACGCGGCTTTGTCGCGCTTCTCCATCTTCAGCCTCATGGTTTGCCGTCTGGAAAAATTTTCTATTCCGTTCGTTAAGAGAACACGAAACGGTCACAGAATCAAAGCTAAGTCGAGGACTTTTCGCGGTGAAATCGAGGCAAAATTTGGGTTAAATACCGCTGTGAGATTGTGTACTGTAAACAGGAATGAAGATTTTGGAAGGGCGAGATTAGTACTTGTGTTGTTCGAAGAAGAGGATATAAGAGTCACTATGAGAATCTTCGCCCACGAGTCTACCGCGATTTTCCTGCCATTCCTCCGGGTTAAAGCCACTCCCAAACTCCATTGTTGGGAAACATTCCTTTCACTGTTTCGAAAGAGAAACGGGGAGCTCTACCAGAACTTTGTAGCTTTTCCTTATTGTTTTACTGCGAATTACTGTTTAAATATAAATTTTTCATTCTCATCAACTTGTTCAGAGTGAAAACTTCTCGTAAGGGTTTTACTTTCTCCACTTCCGCCCATTCAAAGCGATTCTATTCCCAGCATGGTGCCGTCCTTCAAATTCGTTCTCGGCATCTGGCGGCTCATTTTACAGCCTCTTCATTCTCTGGCATTCCTCAAAACCTGCTTTCAAGACCTGTCTACACCTTTTTGCAATACCATTAAAAGGTAAATAGAGAGAAATTAATTTTGATCGATGTTTATGATAATAATATAACACAGAATTGTGAAAAGCTTCCTTTTTTGCCATTCCAAAATCTACTATTTTGTACTTTGTACATACGTATTCGGAATGTTTTGGTAGAGTACACCAAACCAGTTGGTTGCTTATAGGTAAGAGACTTATCTGTGGATGCCACTGCCTTATCAGTCAGTTTATAGATTCTTCGCACGGTTCCAGTCGACACCGACGCTGCTTTCCGTTCATTTTTTTCGCTACGAGACACCGATATCATTCAATATTTATTTATCGATTTCTTTATTTATTTACATATTTATTCATTTATTTACATAATCACTTATTTATTTACTTATTCATTTATTTGTATCTATTTATAGTCGTTTATTTGTTTTTTTTTATTTTTTTATACCTTGTTATTCTTTCAAACCATTTTATTCATTCAATCATCATTTATTCATTTATTTATTTATTTTTTTATTTATTTATTTATTTATTTATTTATTTAATTATTTATTTATTTATTTATTTATTTATTTATTTATCTATTTATTTATTTATTTATTTATGTATTTATTTATTTATTATTAATTTTTCTCATTCATTCATTTTATCATTCATTTATTTATTCACTCGCTCATTTACTTATTTGCTAATCCGTTCTTTATTAATGGCTTGTCAACTAACACACTTATGTGAAAATGTCATTTCCTAAGCTTTTGTGGATTAGTTGGTACTTTTGGTCAGCATGGGTATCCCAAGTGAAATATACTATACTATATAACTTTTTTTGAACGTAGAATACGCATATATTCATCGAAGCAGTCTATGATTGCTTTGAACAAACTAATAGTCGTTTTCCATCTAATTTCCGTACCTATTGTAACCCCCAAAACGCGCAGTAAGCTTTCGAAAATCCGGAAGCGGACCTCATAATCGTGTTCAGCACCTAAAATAACCTCCTGAACAAGTTTCGGTTGAAAGCATATTTTTTAACTTGTACCGTGTCTGGGCTGTGCGTGTGAAGCCCTTCCAAATAAGACTTTACGCCCACGCGGTCGGCGTGTGTGTCGAGCGGCCATAGCGGAGGCATTCTTTGGACCTTTATATCGATCAGCAGGAATATTACGCGAATATAAGAGCCTTACACGATTTTTTGGATGTTTTTTGCCGTAACTGCAGTTCAACGTCGCAGTGCGCGGTATGGTATGTTTACACAAGGTGCTGAGTTGATCGCAAAACGCTTGGCTCCGGGCGAGAGTGAACCAGCATATTCCCTTTCCGTGGGAGCGCCTTATCGCACTGCACCACCGAAGCCTAGCGCCGCTCTCACTCAAGTGCTCGGTAAATCTTCATCGAAGCAAACATCCTTTCACCCGCATAACGGGATGAAACAAGTATACCGTCAGAGTTTGCTTCGGTGAAGATTCACCGAGCAGTTGAGTGAGAGCGGCGCTGGGGCTTCGGTGGTGCAGTGCGATAAGGCGCTTTCCCGGAAAGGGAATATGCTGGTTCGATCTCGCCCGGAGCCAAGCGTTTTGCGAATATTTTGCGATCCAAGCCAGCAGTTTGCTGCCGTGGGAAGTCTTATTTGAAAGAAATGCTTTCGCAACGGCCGCTCGACACGCACGCCGGCCGCGTGGGCGGACAGTGTCATTCGAACAGGCTTTTTGAATCAATTAAAGGGTTCTGAAAGCGTTTTAAAAATGCTCCAGATTTGAATAGAAAATTCCACGTGAAGGTTATTTGAGGCCCAGTTACGAATCTGAAGATTAGTTATCGATTTTCCAAAGTTTTCGACGAAAATCTTTCAAAGCTTCCCATCGGAGCAAAATTTGAGGACAAAACGCGACTTCTGTCGATTTATGGAATGCTAAGGTAAATTTGGTTCAACCTTCGTATCTAGCGGTGATTTCAAGTGCTTAACACGATTCTGAGGTCCGCTTATTGATTTTTGACAGCTTAAGGTATATTACGGTGGGCATACGGTAATTAGGTCAAAGTCTCATTATTTGCCTCAAAACTTCTCTTAAGGTGTTGTTTGGGGATAACGAACAAAAAGTGGACGTTAACTTGTCGACCTTCGAAGCATTGAAGTGTGCTTCGCCGGCAAAATGACACCTCACCCACTGTAATTTACAGAATACCCATGAATGTCTACAAACAAATACCATATTCGTGTTCAGCACCCTTATTTGCCCCAACTTTCAAGCGAAATCCAGAAAAACTTTTTGCAACACACTGAAGTTTGCCGGTTGGGTGGTACCCTTAGGCCGGGATCATACTTCCCGCGACGCGCGACAGCGACACTGCATACCAGGCATATCGATTTTCGGATGATATTGTTGGTAAACATTGCGTCGCGTCGCTCGTCGTCGGAAGTATGATCCCGGAATCAGGCGGCGTTCTAGTTCATTCGCGGCGCGACGCGATGGTATAATCAGCCTACGCATCGATCAAGCGACGACGCCTCTGTCCTCACTAGCTGTTCACAGTGAAGAAGCGCGATACATTTGAAATGACACGAAATTTGCCTTCACGCGACTTCCAACGCATCGTCTTGCAATGCAACCCGGCGCGATGGACGTCGCGCGACGGCAAACTCGTTGCTGCTTTTCTTCAATGTTTTTTATCAACTGCTTTTCTTCAATGCTTTTTGATCACCTCAATTAAATCTGACGATAAAAAGCCTAAATTAAGCATATCTAGGATTACACGTCCTTGAAAGAATGCAAAAAAGTGTTGGTATTGCCAGAGAAAAATCGCCGTTGTTTGTTTTTGAGAAATCGCGTATACGCAGTTGTGTGCAGTCGCCCAGCGCTCGCGCAGCGTTCACATCAAAAAAGGGATAGCTGCGGACCACTTAGCAGGCCGCGCGCCTGTCGCGTGGGCCGATCGATCACCACGTTTCTCATGGGCGCACACGACGCAGCGCAGTTTGCTGAGATTTCCGCAGCTATCCCTTTTTTGGTTACCCGAACTATACCTGCACTAGGCGATCTTCGTGTCGCACTGACATGTGCCATCGCGTCGCCCCGCGAAAACTCTGAACGCCGCCTTAGACTGGGATCAAACCGACGACGCGACACAATGCCAATTATCCGTATCAACCTGAAAGCAATATGCCTTGTTTACGCTGTCGCGGTCGCGCGTTGCGGGAAGTATGACCCTGGCCCCATACATATGTATGTATTTATGTACTTTGCCGCGAACTTTGAAAAACGCCCATAAATTCTATCAGGGTGATTCCATGCATCTGAGGGGGTATATTCGGACTCTACGTTCAGAAATAGTTCCAGAAAACTACATTTCATTGGGGGTTCCCACGCTGACTAAAAGGAGTTAACTTGTCAGAGAAACTAATTTTTAGATATTTTTGTTTTAATGCCCATTTTGTGCCCATTTCTCAAATCATACCATTGGACGCGGTCTCCGATCACTTTTTCACGAATTTCTGTGTAACTGCACTGGTCCGAAATTCTGACAGCTATCAATCACATTTGTCAGTAAGACTTTTCCATCGCAACATTGATCGAGGCGCACTGCAGATTGCAGCCTCATAACCTATTTTCCAGTGGAATCGCCCATCCCTAAGCTATTCTGAATCATTTTCCCGTGCTTTCCTGCCTAGCTGTGCTATGTAGGGTAAGCGATTAGCAGATCAGATAAGCGAAGTGCAGCGTGACTTGCGATAGAAATCTTTCTTCTAGAAAAACCTCGTTGTTCCAGTGGACTCCTTGTTCTTTTCATTTCTCAGTAAATGTCGTAGGTTCTTGCCTTGCGAGAACTCCAGGATCCTGTATTCCGATGTATACATATTCCGATGAAAAAGTAGTTTTATAAATGATTAGAAAACCGAAATAAGTGCGAGATCACAAACCCTTTGCTTCTAAAGGTCATAATTTTTTCAACACTGATGAACTGCGGAAAAAATATGTTTGTTGTTTCTCATTTTTCCCTTAATGAAGCACTTAATGTCTGTTCCAATGAGACTGTCCGCCGCTGCGGTCGCGTGCGCGTCGAGCATTTTCCGAAAGAACATTCTTCCTTCGGCTGCAAACAGCTGACTGGAATATAATAACCTTTCGTCTGATATTCGTGCTAATCGATTTACAGGTGCGAAAGTGTCTTCGCGACTGCCACTGCACACGCGCGCCAACGGCGTGGGTGGACAGTCCCATTCGGGCAAGCATTATAATCTGCAGCAGTTTTTTTTTATATTTTTCCTCCATACTCTTGATTTTTTATTGATTGGTACAAAATCATAACAAGTAGTGATCTCACTCCGTCCTGCTAAAATTTTGAAGACGAAAGTCATCGCTAACATTGCCTCTAAGACGCTATTCATGTTACACAACGCTAGCGTGGCACGCGGCTGACGCCCACTCCGCCATGGCGGCGACGGCCGTAATGACTTTTTCAGCATTTTCACTATTAATCCGCCATCAGTTTCTTCCCGACTCAAGACAATTGATTCCATTTCTATCCTATGCTGTCGTGAGGGTGAACGCGTGTACAGAATTAGCTTGTTAAGGAAATTTAAGGCCCTTTTATTCTGCTCCGCCACGCCGTCGCCGCTGGAGTATTCATAGTCTCCGCAAGCGCGTCACGCTCGCAGAAACTATTCATACTCTGAAGGGGTCTGCAGAGTCCAAGTTGCGGCGTTGCTCGCAGCGACGAGCAACGCTGGGTGATGCAATATCGATCACTTTCAGCGATGAGGGCGACCGACGCGGCGTAAAGGGCGACGAGGGGGCACCGCAGAGTGTATTGACGCCGCGACGGCCCTGCATCACTGTCAGCGAGCGGCAACCGACGCCGCGACGATAATGTTTCGAAACATTTTGGTCGCCGTGTCAAGGCTGACGCTCGGCGACCACTCGCCGGTCTCTGCAACTCTGCAGACCCCTTAACGCCACGCCCGCGCGTGCCGCGCTCGCGCTGACGAGGATGAATAGCGTCTAGAAGTACACACTCACACGCGACCACAGAACCGGTCGAAATACTTGTGCTAATATACTCCTACGACCTTTACTATATAACGCTCAGACCATTGATAGCGTTGAAAACGGGCCTAAACGAGCGTATCTGAGCCACCATGAGCCACCATGTCGTCGGGGCTCCGCTCATTTTCTGCCAAACTCCGCCCTTCAATACAAACACCCTCAAATTTCTAGAACAGCGTTCTAGAACAGATTCTCTGAGTTCATTAGTTTTGCTAAACACCTTAGCCATCTGGCTCCGCTATTTCGACCGAGCGTGTATAGTCTCCTCGTCAAGTTTAGTCTAGTGAATGGGCAAAACGCGTTGCAGCAAGCCGTGCGGTGTGCGCGTCACCACCGGCCGACGGGGTTTCGATAGTGCGCGAGGACCTAGCGTCGCAGTCCTCTCAATTCGCGTGACTAAAATCTACAAGGAGACATTATGCGGCGGTGTAGCTCGTCAACCACCAATCCAACATTTGAAAAGCCAGTTGTTACAGCTTTTACATGAAATAAGCGAGCGCGACTGTCCGCTCACGACTAAAGAACCACCGTGAATTCACTCTTAGAAGGAAGATTACCACTGCTGCAAGCTGCTGACGGAGATTTTGTTTACTATTCGCCTAATAAATGAAGGATAAGGTTCTCGGCGTATATGAATCTTCTGAGGATGCGCCACGCATTCGACTTCCATTCAGAATTGTAGAGTCTTTTGAATGTGTATAGGGTCTACATAATGACTTGCGGGAGCCAGTGGATGTTCACGTCAGTGTGTTTATCCTCCTGGACAAGTCCGGTAGTAATTTACCGATCTTGGAGGTATAGAAGGCTTGTTTGACCTTGGGCCAGGATCGATCACTCGACTGTGTGCGTGACAGCGGCGCCTCCTGCGACTGCCCCGCACCAGCTTTCTCCGCCTAATATTCTTGCTAATCGATTTGAAGGCCTGAAAAAAGGTGTCGCTACTGTCGCTCGACACACATGCCGACCGCGTGAGCGGACAATCTAATTTGGAAATACGTTATATTCTTCGCGATTTTTCACGCAGTTCCCAATAACAAAGAGCTCCAACCCCTCCGATTCATGCCATAAAACCGATGGCATTTTTAGAGTGCATAGTGCCTCTGAACTATTCCTACAGCTCGCACATCTCGCGTTATTGAGAACGTTGCAGATGCAGAGTCGATTCGAATTTTCATTTCAATTGATTCAGGTTTTTGATGAATATCAAATAAGATAATTGGGCTGAGTATTCGAAAGCGATTAACTCAGATGGCATGTGATATAGAGGGCATAGATGGACTCGTTCAAAGGCAGGGTTCTCGATAAAATCGGTTGTTGTGCTATCACCGTAGAATGGTAGATCTGGCTATCACAAAAGTGAAAATAAGTAAAAAAATGGAGAAAATACGCTCAGGAGAAAGTTATGGCTTGGTGTCCTCCCGCCCCCAATTATCGAGATTTGTGTAAAAACCTGTTTTGTCAACTTTTATTTTGCTTCTAAAGTAATTTCTGAGCATTTCTGGACACTACTGACTACTTTGACAGCAAAATCATGGGCGGATAAGCAAGCACTAATGAAAATCTCGTTAATTAGGGGGCCGGCCGACACCGGTAATTAGCCATTATACTTTGTTTTTGAGCGTGTTTCCAGCAAATATCCGGGTTTTTTCACTTATTTTTACTTTTGTGATGACCAAATCTACATTCTCATAAAGAGAGCTCAAAAGTTGTTTTTATCGCGAACCCTGCCCTTAATTGAGGGTTTTACCCTATCAGCGAATTGGTCTTTGTCTTATCATTACGCGCTTCGAACCGATCACATTGGCACCTTCTCAGGTACTCAGAGGGATGGTGAGCGTACCATATGCTGTTAATTGGCGGTGAGCGTACCATAATGTCGGCCAGGGGAAGTGGTGCCGGCCAGACGCGCACCATCAAGCTCTGTTGGGATTGCGAGCGCACCACACGCTGTAATAGCTCGTGAGCGGGTCACAGATTAGGGTGATGCACAGCTATCAATTAACATTCAAACTTTTTCAAAACATGAGACCGAACGGGTATAAGCTGCCTCGTTCCACTCACTCCCCATTGGACACTTCAATGCCATCTCCGAACGGTGGCTTTGAGCCTCACGAGGTCTTCCAGAGCCCGAAGAAGCCTCTAGAGAGACTCGAGGTCGGGATGGTGATTGAATTCACAGCGCGGGAGCAGTTTGGCTGGCACACGTGACGCGCGCGGCGAAATACTGCTGCATTTACGTCGTCGTTGGGACGCGTTAACCGTGGGACCTCTAAAAAAAGAATAGTTGGCGTTCGGTTAACGCGCTTTAGCGAAGACGAGCGCGCAGCCGTTTTTCGCCGTGCGCTTCACGTGTGCATGTCGAACTGCTCCTGCCCTGTGAGTTCGACCAACGTCCTCTTCAAGTCATTCTCAATGAATGACATCCATGGCCGTGGTGATCTCACTAGCCGGTCCGCAGAGACCGGGGTCGTCCCTCACTCCGACCGTAATGGAGGTGATATCCTTGTTGCATACAGCGACGGCAAGGACATAACCTCCCTCACGTGCGGCAGCTCCCCTACGATCCCTCCTGCGGTACTCGGTGAATAATAGGAGGTACGCGTCTGGCCAAAACAGTCTGATGGTGCGGATTTGGCTAAAAGAACACAGTGGTGCGCGTCGGGGCAAAACAGCAACATGGCGCAGTTCTGGAAGACCTTACTCGTGCCGTGAACGCACTTTTACCACCCAAGGTTCGTCCCAGGGAGGGACTCGCACTGGTATAACTTTAGATTTTTCATTCAGCGGGTCTCAGATATTTCATTTCTTACGTGTAGATCTGAACTTCCAATTTTTGATATGGATCGAATTTTGAATAAGTTTTCCTCCGGATATCCGTTGGCGATTCAGCCGGTATATCATGTAGTGGATATTAAGGGTGGTGATGAGCACCCTTTCCAATATACCCTGTGCATGTCCACCTGAACAAAATCGCCACAGAACGAAAGGGAAAGGTGGGACAGAGTTTTGCGTGGCGACAGCCGATCGGATCGAAAAAACCATAGCGAGAACGATGTGTTAGTGGACGACTCATCCGAGCGACTACGCAATTAATCTCTGCGGATCTCACGGTCTAATCTGCTCACATTAATCCATTTTGTGGATTAATTCCAACTCAACTGAGGTTCAGACTTCTTCCATCAGTAGTGTCATTTCTATAGTTTCTCCTATGCCAACCGACCACGAGAGAGGCGTGATTCGAGACGTGATCCATCACTGAACACGATCGATTCTCCTCTCCTCCCGATGAGCGTCATCATCATCATCATCATCATCGTCATCGACGGGGCGAACAAGCGCGTTCATTTCAGCTACTGATTCAGCTGCACACCGTCGGCATCTGATTCCAATTCTGTATTCTCTTCCCATCTACTGACGGCATTTTCCAACTAAGAAAGTAGTCATTTGCGATTCTTCAGCTGCAGAAATCCCTTTTTTGCAGATAGAAAAGAGCATCCTAATGTGGTCAGAGGAATGGTCCAGCCCGCCGTTCCCTATGTTGTTCCAATTGATCATTACCCATGTTTGTCAAAACCTTTTGTTTTCGACTGTCTATTTGTCAATACAGACGGGACTGAAGGTGTTCTCCTGGCTAAATGGCATGATAACTATCTTACCCTACCGTAATCATTCAAAAATCTATAACGAGTTCGAATTTTCACAGCTCCCAATTATATTTATGTGGAGTCGAGTGCTTGGGCATGTGGATCGAACCGCGGGTGTGGCCAAGGAGCGATTCGGCTGGTACACGCGATGCGCGCGACGGAAAAACGTTGCGAGCGGGTCGTCCTTGGGGCGCGTTAACCAAGGGCCTCCAAAAAAAAAGAGTTGTTGTTGTATTTTAGCGGTCCCCCTTTATCATTTTTTGCATTTTGTTCATATTTTTTGATTATAATGTACTTTTTAGACGCAATTCTTCTTATGCCATCGTTTCAGCAGAATCCGCACTTTTTATACAAGTTTTTTTGTAGATTTTTTTGTTTGCTTCTCGGAGCGGGATAGGAGATGACGATAATGATTTCAACGCCTACCCTACGTCTGACACAACAACAACATGAACAAAATGCAAAAAACGGTAAAGGGGGACCGCTAAAATGGAACAACAACTAGTTTTTTTAAGGGTCCTCGGTTAACGCGCCGCAAGGACAACGCGCGCGCAGCGTTTTTCTGTCGCGCGCGTCGCGTGTGCCAGCCGAACTGCTCCTTAGCTACACCCGCCGCGGTGTGGATTCGATCCACATGCCGAGCGATTGAGCCTTTATATCGACTTAAACAGTCGACATCGAGTTATTCGGCAACACGACTATTCGACTTATAGAAAAGTCGAGTTAGTCGAAAACTTGCTTATTCGAAATCTTCAAAACTTGAATTAGTCGATTACTCCTATATTCGGAAATCAAAAAAATCTAGTATGTCAAAAACTAGATTTTTCGGAATTTCAAAAAATCGAATTAGTCGAATAATCTGATATTTGAAAACCTAAAAAATCGAGTCGGTCAAAAACTCGATTATTTGAAATTCTGTAAAGTCAGCGTAGTCGAAAATTTTATTAATCGAAAATTTGAAAAATCGAATCAGTCGAAAGCTCAAGGATTCGAAGTTTGGAAAAGCCGAGTTGATCGAAAATTCGATTATTTGAAATTTCGAAAAACCGAGTTAGTTGGCGATTCCGTGGTTTAAGAATTCGGAAAATTGAGTTAGTCGAACATTGGGTTAATCGGATGTTTAAAATATCGAATCCCTCAAGCACCCAATTATGCTAAAATCTAGATATCGAGTCAGCCGAAAACTCGATTATTGGAAATTTTAAAAAGCCGAGTTAGCCGTAAAGTCGATTACTGGAAATTTTCAAAAATGCGATTGTTCGAGAACTCGGTCATTCAAAATTTGAAAAACCAGAGACGATTATCCGGCAATTTGAGAATCCTATTCAATCGAGAACTGGATTATTTGAAAATTTTAAAAATCGAGTCAGTCGAAAACACGATTTTCGAAAAAAATTCGGTTAGCTGAAGTATACTCCCAATAGCTTCCCTTGTGACAAAAACCGTTTTCATCGGGAAGATGGCGTTTATCATCCAATTAGCTCCTTACAATTCAATAGAATTTTATAAGCGTTGAGTATGAGCTATGAGCTACGCTAATGGCGGGCGGCTGTTGCGGCCAAGTGCGTTGTGTTTGCGCGTGCTGCCGCGCGAGCTCAACTATAATTTCCGACGCGACTGTACCCTACGAATATGATGCTTTTATATAGTCTAAACCAATCGAGGAGAAAACGATCGGCCCTGGTTTGGTATTCCTACCTCTTCTCGCATATGAAGCACTGCCCCATTCTCGCGATATCATAACGCTATAGTCAAAATTTTTCAAAATCTTCTTTCTAAATCCTAATCAAAAATAGCCCATGATAGAAATCAAGAACTAATCTTCAAAAAATGCTGGAAACTCAGAAAATAAAAATTTCAATCAATATCGATTAAGCCTTCCACTGGACATTGGATGTAACTTTCGCCAAATTGATTTTCAGCGGTGGGAGCTTGTTCTGTTCCTAAGTGCTAGATAACCGGACCCATGGCCATTGTCGAGCGGTCATCAGTTTCTTTTTTTGGAGGAAAGAGAGTGGGTTGCAATTGTCGAATGACATTCATTCGCAGTGCTAGATGACAGAATCAGGGATAGATGACCGGAGTCCGGAGTGTCATAACTCTGTGAGAGACAGGGAACTTCTTCCGATCGCCGGATGAAATTCTATTCCGAAGTGCTACATGACCAACCCCATAACCACTTCTTTCACATGTGTACCGCATTCACAGCTGTTTCCATATGCCGCAAATAGAGATGGGCTTACTGACGCCCACGTTCATTGAATTTTTCACCACTCATTTCATTATTGTGTGCTTTTTATGTTGTTATAGTACAGATCGGGCGAGTGTGACGATGAAAAATATATTTTCGTTCAATCCTAAACTGTCAGTTTTGGCCAATAAACCGTCAATCCGTTGATTTAGTATTTCCGTTGGAACAAAAACGCATTGCTTCGCTTCAGTACTGTTCAATAAACCTGAAGCCAAATCGAGTAACATTCAAAGAATTTGAATGTCAGATTCATTCGGGAGTTTTAGTTCTTGTTTTTCCAATGCTCCATTTACTCGGCATTATGGAACATTTTTTTTACATTCTTTCAATTTAAGATTTGAATTTTTCTCCGTTTTCTTTACATTCACTTATAGGCTGTTCAAAACGAAAATCCCATATTTGCTTCGCGTGCGTGTGCGTTACGGAACTCACAAACAGCGAGAAAGCGAAGAGGAGACGGAGGGAGCAGCATCACATGCCCACGCACGCGCGATAAGTGATGGGAATTTAGTTTTTCTACAGAGTGAAATTAAGGAAATAAATATCCTTGGTTCGAGTTTGCACGAAGCATTTCAGGTCACTACTTTCTAGGGTCCAGCCAACGAAAAAAAATTGGCCAAACCCTTAGGAGTGATTTTTTTTTCAAAAATTATTCTAAAATTCGAAGAATTAATCGGATATTCGTATATTTTTCATATATTCGTTGAAGCCAAATAGAAAGAAGAAAATAATTTTTTTTGTTAACTTATGCAAAAAATTCGCAGAAGAATTTTTTAATTGCAGTTTTTTTTATTCGAGCTTTATTTTTCGATTCGGAAATTTTTTAAGAAGGTCGTTTTGAATTAGGTATGTGTTGTTTATGGTTGATCCGTTTGAAAACTTTCGCTTTCCTGGACCCTTGCTTTGTTTGGAAAATCGAAAAAATCCGATTATCTGCCAATTTTGGGCGAAGACATCCAAATATTCGATCACAAAATTTTTTTATCATGCTTCATAGTGCTATAATTCCAAAAATAACGGAGAATAGTAGTATTTTTCGGAGAATTGAGTAATTATTCAAGGACATGCACGAATATTTTCTCGAATCGAATACAGAGGAGTTTTTCGAATACATTCGTTTTCCATTTTCAAAAAGAAATTTGTTCTGGGAATGTACTATTTGAAAAATTTTTAAACAGATTTTTTTGCAAAAAACATTTGTCCATTTCAAAAAGCTCGACTTTTGAAGAAAAAGAACTTGTCCATTTTGAAATCCTAAAAAATTCGTTGAAATTTCTTTAATTGAAAACCCATCAAAATTCCATGTCTATTAGCTTGAACAATTTTTCGCCTTGCCTTATTTTTATCAAGTGGAAGTTTCTACGATGTAGAGTTGGGTTGATTTTTTTTCATCAAAAACCAGTAGATTAACCCAATAATCCCATTGAAATTGCTACCAAGATAATTATCTCCGAGGTGGTTTTATTCGATATTATCTCTGCCGGACTAGTCCATCTTTAGGATCTCTCCTACCTGTCATTAGTCACTACTGACAGATTTTTAGTGGAAAGCTTCAAGGAGATTTATGGCCTCAATTGGGGGAGGAACATGAACCCCAACTTTGCGTACTTGTTACTGCATTGCTGTTCAAAGATTTTAGTTCTTGTAACTTAGATTTTACTTTACTAATATAAGAACCTTGTCGTAGAAAATTCCTTTGGAACATGAACCAATATTTGGTGCGGCACTGGTTTGGAGAACATACCGCGGAGTCACTACACCGGCGTTGGGTATGCGCGACGCCCGAATAGTTTCCCTGAACCAGCGCCGTTTTTTCTTTTCCAAATGTCACATTTTCACTCAATAAAAGAGAAGTTTATAACTTTTCTTGGCTGTATCGCGCTTTTCTATGGTAGAGTCATCCTAAATATCAATTATTCTGCGTCCTTCATTCAAAAAAACTTATCTCACATTCTCGTTTCGAAATAGACTTCGGTTGATGATTCATATGTCTGAACTACTATTTGTATTGCAGGTAATGGACGTGTCTACCCCAGTGAGGCCGCCCTCGTGAGTTATCCATTTATGAAATTTTCTATTGATTTTCAATTCCTCTCTATGTTCTAAAAGAATTCGTGAATTTTAAGTTGTTAATTTTTGAAAAGTTAATTCATTTTTTTTAATTACTCCTAATTTCATAATCCAGCTGCTATTGGATTATTATTTTTGAAGTAAAGAGATCATTTTGATTTATGTTTATGGCGCTAGTTCAGATAGCCTACCAGAAGCTTTTAAACATTATCGCGCTCATCACGGCCGTCGCAGCCGCTATGGGTCATCCACAGTGTAGGACCTCTAAACCAGCGCCCGAACTCGGGTGGTGCTCGTAATTTATCCAGATCGCGAGAAGGCTTGGATGAGCCAAGGGATGTGATTGGCGGGAGCCGGTGCATCCTCTACACTTGATAGCAACCAAACGAAGCCAACCAATGTACAATACACAATCAATGTACTAGGAAAATTTTCTGATGAATGAATAAGAGAGCGCGTTGCAGAATTCCCTAAATAATTTGTTTTCCGATTATGGTCCTCCTGAACTCCAAGAAGTGCCGAAGATAGAATACAGTGTTTTGGAAGTTTTCTGTATGAATGAAAAAATACGAGTTCCTTTTTTCTGAGATTTTTTTTTGAATTTTTCGATTGAACAAATAAATGGGAAATTTTTCCCTTAATCCGGTCCCAATCAGCATCCGAGAACTCATTTTAAGATTCAAGCAGTTGTTTGAATGTTCGAATGATGTTCGAATAAGACACAAATTGAATTGTCCATTTGCTCCTGTGGCCAAATATGTACATAGTATATCGAATTCTTTAAAGGCAGTGTTCACGATAAACGTCGTTTTTCTGTTTTTCCGCCTATCTTGAAAACGGTCGCATGCTGATTTCAATGATGTCCCTGGAATCGTGTAAGACCCCCTGGAAACGGAGTTATGGCCCCCCAAAGTTCAGCTAGGAAGCATTGTGGACGAGTTGTCCGAGGCTTGTACTTCCCGTTTTTTGCAGCCGATGAGTGCGAGCTGACCTGAGTAAAGAGAGAAGTTGAGAATGAAGGGAAGAATGGGGCCTTCGATCGGAAACCGTTACTTATCTAACCACGATTTCAGGGAAACTGTTATAGGACGTGGGCGGAGTGGCCCAATGGGTTGGCTGGCCCACGAGATTTTCACCCACTTACCGGTCGTTTTTCGTCGCACTTCCGTTCTTAATCTTCTTAGAGGGACTCAAAGCTTACGTTTTAGCCCAAAAAACGGGCAACTTTTCTTTCGTGAACACTGCCTTTAACCTGAACTCGGTGAAAACTGGAGACGTTTCTATTTTCCTAGTAAACAGAATCTTCAAAAACTACTCAGACATAGAAGCGGACTTATCGCGACGCCCAATAGGAACAATCGCGGGATCAACGGCGATCAAATCGGTATTTGAAGGTGATCAAACCGGCAATTGGAGCGATCAACCCGTCTTTCAAGCGCGGTCAATACTAAAAGAGTAGGCGATCAGTACACTTTCATCATAATAGGACATACCGCGCACAAACCTTCAGGACCATAGCCGTAGGCCTGCTGGCTGTCAACCCTACAGGGCCAAGCAGGTTTTTTTCCTCAGGTGGCCCTCGAAAGTAAACAGTATGGGGTTCTATAGAGCGCCCATAGCCACCAGCACGAAAGATCGCCTTCGCTAGGGGAGGTGCGGTTAAAAATGAAATATTGATTGTATCTTGAGCTACCGCGGCTATCTATGTACAGCTCAACAGAGCGAGGCATGTATAGATAACCACAATCGCTCAGGATACAATCAATATATCATTTTCAACCCTACCTCCCGTAACGCTTGTGTTTCTTAACTATGGGAGCTCACTTGGAGGTCACCCAAGAATGACTTGGATGGCCTACAATATCAGAAATCGGCCTACAAATCAGAACAAGACTCAATTTTCACTCGTTGTGAGCCGGATTCATACCTACCGCGACGGATGATGAGAAACTGTGCTTACAATCCTTATCGATCAAAAATCTATATGCATCCATGGACGATTGGAATAAACTCTGCATCGCGTCTGCGGTCAATATGGTTCCGGGACATTTTCCCTCATTCTCAGTCGTACCATCAGAATAAATATGATTTTATTTTTGTTCGCATTTTGAACAAATCGCAAACGCATTTACTAGACACATAAATGTACTGGACGCACAGTTGTGTGAATCATTAAAGAAAAAATCGAATAATGCCTAGTGGATACTGGATATTTACTACTACTGTGGATAGTGAATACATAGGGTTAACGTGATAAATTTAGTCTGAAGGATGGAGGGGGCTGCGACGGTAGATCGCCGCGCGCGAATCAAAACCCCGTTGGGCAAAAAGCCAGCCAACACCGCACGGCGAGCCGCCTGTTCCATGCGTCAGATAGATACAAAACTATGAACTCCAACATGAAGATGCGCACAATTTTGAATTTAAGTTTTGCGCGTGAATTGAGACGCAAGTCAGTCCAGAACACGCCACACACGCCATCTCACGGTTGCACGCGATCAGTCTGATTTTTGTGCGACATCAGTCTTATTACTGAGTTTGCGAGCGATCCGACCGGATATATATCGAGCACATATATTGTACCGCGAGCACAAGAGTGCAGTCGCCTCGACCGCGTCCTGTGTGGGAGCTTCTTCGCAGTAAGTCCTAATTGGACTTTCGATCGCGGTCCAAACGGTACTTGAGCGCGATAAGTACTATTCGGCATTTTCTGTGCGCGATAAGTCCGCCCTTATGTCTGAGTAGGTTATTCAAGATGTTGAATTATTATGCCTCCTGGAATTTCATTATTCTACCCTCACGAGCGAATCATATATTTGAAAGGGCAGATGGGTTGTATTCCCAAATGAATCAAATATTCGAAAAACTGAATCAAAGTTCCGAACAAATTCAATATCCGGATTCCGTGACCTGAAATTGAGAGAATATTTTAATTTTCGGAATTCACTGAATATTTGAAAAAAAACGAATAATTCAAATTTTCTGCCTAAAGTACATGTTCGAAAAGATGAATAGAATGAATCAGAAATTTAAATTCTAGCTTAATAGAGTACCCGAGTAGTCAAATAATTCGAATAGCTATCTAGTTCGGTCTCGAGCCTAATACATAGGTAAATCAAGTAATATTCAAATGATTAACGGAATTGTTGTGTATTCGGGCAATCTTAGCATTCAAATTTGTGAATATTCGGTGCATCCAGGAGATCGAAACATCTGATTTCATGAATAATTGACCAGTGACTCCATTGAAGATTCAAACTGCTGAAAATTGTCGAACTGTTATCGAATACACAAATTTAAAGTTGTTGGTAAATTCAATGAAAATTACTTTGATAGACGATATAGCACTGAGATCGAATACAGGACATGTTTTTGAATCATTCGGGTGAAATTTGAAAAAAAAATCAGTTATTCAGTATTTTTATAGATTATTACAGATTTTGGAAAAAGTTTAATATATTTGAATTTTTCGACTATTTGAGTAATATACTGAGACAATACTTGATTTTTTGAGAAAAAAATTGGTTGGTAAAGTCGAAAAGCCTATCCTTTATTTTGGAGGGAATTTTTTTTACGTTTGTCGCGTGCGTCTGCGCTTGTATTGATGCGTCTCCTTCTCCCTCCACACTTTCTCGCTGTCTCTCATCCCTCTCTCCGCACAAGCGCGCAAAGGAGCAGAGTAAATTTGGCTCCGAAACAGAAAAGACCTTTAGAGTGGAATATTCTTTTTTTTCTCGAGAAAAAATCGGATATCAATGTATTATGGTACTGTAAGAGATCTGTTGACAAAAAAAGCCGCGAAAATAGCTATCATACATTGTTGAGAAATCAGCCACCCAATAGAGTTAGTCGACACTTTAAAAAGAAAGGACGATTTCGCCTAATTTATTCTCTATTCCGGAGTCAAAGGTACTCTGTTCTTTCGCGAGCGCGTGCAGAGCGGGGAAACACAGTGAAAAGTGTAGGGAGAAAGGGGCGCAGCACGCGCGCGCACGTGATCGACGCATACAAAATTTAATTCTAAAATAGACTATATATATATATATATATATATATGATTAAAGATTTACCATTTTTTATTCAGTTGAATTTTAAATTTGAATATTAATTTTAATTGCGTGGGTGAAGCAAGAGAACTTTTGTGTGTAGAGTAGCTCAAATCCTTGAAAATAATTTGATTATTGCAGCAGTTCGCGCCCTACGCAAGCCTATTACGTGCCGCGTCGTCTACTGGAGGGTGGTCGCGGTCCATGTCCGGCTGCAGCGGCCGCGAACGACGGTGGAAAGTCCGCTCAGCAGGACGGTTTCACCCCAACCATGATGATGAATCAGCCGGATACACCGCCAACACAGCCCAAATCACGATCAAACACTGAGGTATGTGCAGTGAGTCGCGCGATAAGATCTCAGGTGCCGTTTTTTGTGCATCTGAGAAGTGGTTGATGCTCTTTCTCCGCACTCATTCTGGCCCATATGTAGGGTCGCACACTGTCGAACAAAACCGTCGTCAAGACATACATCGAACCGCGTCCGCTCATGGCCGACTTGCTACCGAAGCCAGATTCTCTCAAGGTACGGTGCATTTATTACAGTTTCTTCTCATTTTATTACAATTTATTGGATATGGGATCGATTTCAGGAGAAACGCCGCGCTGTCCGCTACACTCCGCCTGCTCCGCTACAGTTGCAGAGACGGAACCAACCACCCGTAGCCACAGCCCCACCGCAACCTTTCGCTCCACGGGTCGTCAATGGACCACGTGGTCCACTTTCCAGACCAAACGCTTTCTGTGCGGTGCCATTCCCTCAAAAGGATCGATGCATATGTGATCGCCCCAAGGCTCATGTCATCTGCAAGCGGTGAGTTTGATGACAAATTTTTCTCGAATCTAAAGGTATCATATGCACAGAAAATCACATTTGATCTGTTTCTTCTCTATTCCATGCTCAAAGCAAGGTAAAATAGTTCGCAAAGTACGAGACCTAAATCAAGTACTATGTATGGTTATGTCCGTGGCTTTTTTCCTCATGAAAAAAAAACATTTAAACCTCATCCGCGACTGGTGCGGGCGGTTCAAATCTCACTGGTGGTGGCTGGTAATTACTGGTGGGATTTAAACCGTCCACGCCAGCCGCGGGTGAGATTTAAATTTTTTCTCAAGGAAACAAGCCAAGGACCTAACTATATGTAACGTCTGCCCGAAAGAGACTGTCCGTCCATGCGGTTGGCGTGCGTGTCGAGCGGCCGTTGCGAAAGCATTTTTTTCATACGAGTCTTTTTCATACGAGTTTAAGTCAAGTAAGTCAAGTCATACGAGTCTGTTCAACTTGTCAAAGAGCTGACCGAGCTGTTGTTCAATATGCGTCTAGCATTCCTACCAATCGATTTAGAGGTTCACAAATGCCTTCGTGACAGCTCGCATGACAGGCACGCGGACCGCGTGGGCGGACACTCATTGGGAAAAAAACTTGAAATCGTACATGGTCCGAAAAAGCAAAGTCTATCGATCGGTCATCCAGCACAAGGAAGAGAGGCGCCATCTCAGGCACTTTTAGATGTGGTCCGCCAGACCGCTGTTGTTTCTGCTTATCTCGGGGCAAGCGCCAGGTGATTCGGGTGAAATAAACGGTGTTCCGAAGAAAACCAGGCGTTGAAGATAGCGCCGAAGAGCGATGTCTTGAGCGATGGGTCTAACGGCCGACGTTCCGGGGTAAGGAATTCGGCGTTTATACGGCACCGGTCTGGCGAAACACAACTACGAGTGTCTGAGATGACAGACTCAAACGAACCTTTATTTCGACGAGGATGAATACCTTTTAGTTTGAGAGAACCCTAAATCCAGACATGCGCTTGAAGAGCTTTTTTTGTTTAAAAGAGTTTTTGAGGGGGTAAAAGGCAGGAGAAATGCGCTCTCTTAAGGTTTAAATGTTTTGCAAAACTCATGATCTAAGGACTGTGTACCTTCATATCATAGATCAAGTCATTTCTAGTGCGCTCTGTTTGCTTGTATATCAATCCCACGCTCGAGAATTCGAAAAAATGCACCTTTGAGTACCTTCAAACAATTACGAGCTCGGAGCAGAGAGGGATGAAAATAAAGGGCTCTTCCATCCTCTGTTTGGGCTGCTATACGGTTGAAGACAGCATACGCGCCGAAAAGTGTAAATCACTTATTCGGAATATTTTTGCGCAGGTAGCCTCACGAGGTAGAGGAATATAGCCTATAGGCCCCAGAAAACCCTTATTTTTTGTTGAAAAGCGTTGAAAAGCTCTCGGAAACGTTCCAATTCCCGCCCACACATATTTTCTGTGCCTGCTGAACAGAACTTGCAACGTCGTGTTTCGTGCAGAATAGGCGTTAGCGAAAATTTGAGGGCTTTCCGGAGTATTCAAATGTTTTCAACCGAAATTAAGGGCATTCAGCGTGATGGCCCAGAAAAACCCTCGATTTTTAGCGAAAATCCTTCGAAATGCCTGGTGAAACAGAAAGTTTTCAACGTCGGAAGTGATTTCATGCCTTCAACATCTCCTCAGCCAATCGGCACATTCAACGCGTTTCGAATATGCATTGAAATCAAACACAAGGCGGTCAGGGAACGTGCTGCTGGGAGAGCACGTGCTCCTATTGTGCTTCAAATTACATCCCATGCCCCAATAAATTCAATGTATGCATGATCAACATTCAACTCGATGACAAAACGATTTTCCAAAAAAAGAAAGCATACGACGCATTCTTGAGGCGGAACTCAGACGCCGGCGTCAAAGGTTTAATTACCAAAGTTTGTGGTACTTGCCCCGCCCAGCCGCTGGAGGCATCGGGTAGTGCTCGGTGACCCGGCTGCGCCGAATGTCGGTGTGCTGCTACGATGGCGCTGGACAGCCTTGCAGCACGTGCTCCTGCGTACAAATTTTGCAGCACATGCCCCTGCAAAGAAAGTTTGCAGCAAGTGCTGCTTTCTTTGCAGCCCGTGCCCCTACGATAGAACTTTTCGATGGGTGTGGTCACTCGAATTAGAAAATCGCCGCATTAAATGTGTTTTGAATTTTCATTCAACTCGCGTGACCACACCCATCGAAAGGCTCCATCGTAAGGGCACGCGCTCCAAATAGCAGCACGTGCTGCAAATTTTCATCACAGGAGCACGTGCTGCAAAATCTAACCTCAAGAGCACGTGCTGCAGTGTATCCAGCACTTTTGTAGCAGTACACCCCCACGCGACGCGTGACTCGCCCAGCTCGCCGAGCACCTTGGGCTGGGCGATCCAAGTGCCACAAACTTAGGTAACTGAACCAGCAAAGCTGCCGACATCTCAGTCCTGCCTCAGGAGTGCGTCGTATACCTACTCGGATATTCGTTTTGTCACAGAATCAAATGAGTATTATGCACTCATTAACGTTTCATTTGTTGGGGCACGTGCTGTAGTTTGAAACACAATAGGAGCACGTGCTCCCCTAGCAGCACGTTCCATGACTGTGCTCAAAACCTTATTGTCTTCAAATTGAATGCATATTCGATACGCATTGAATGCGGCGATTTTCTGAGTCAGCTTGTTGATCGAGTACACACGCTAAGTCCTGCTTGGCTGCCCTATCAAAACTGCGGCGCGACTCAAAGCGGACCAGCTATGCCGGCATCAGTGTGTACTCCACCTACAAGAGAGATAAATGCGCTTCTTTGGTCCTTCCGAAAATTTCGATTTTAAAATACACTGACTGATTGGCCGTGGAGCACGCGGTCGGTTGCGTAGATTAGCCGTGGAGCGCGAAGTCTCTAAAGCAGGGTCAAGTAGTGTTGGGAATTTTCCTAAGAGGGCGGTCGCCACCAAGCTCGAAAAAGTGGAAGGGGATCACACCGCATGAATTTTTCGATTCCTTTTTTTGGTTTTGACTCAGCTTCACCCCAGAATGTTTCTTACTCAATCGTCAAAATTGCAATTGTCCAAATAGCGGAAAAATTGTTTTTGGGGGCGTCGCAGTGTCATATACATTACTATTACGGGCCGTAACTCAGCGGTTCGGTAAAGCAAACCAAATAGTAAAGTGGAAAAGATCAAAGCCACTCATTTAGAGTTAAAATAGGAAATATCTCTCGTTGGAAAAAGTGGTGTAAAAAAAACGTTTTTTTTTCAAATGGCCTTTTCAGCCTTGGTTTTCACGAAAGTCGAGCTTAGGATGCATCTAGTGAATGGTTTTGGAAAACTGCATTAGCTGGATTTTTTTTTCTAAATTTTTTTCTGAGATTTCTCACCTCTCCGCTTTAAAACATGATGAGGTAGAAAATCACGAGAAATTTTTTTTAGGAAAAATCCAGGTACTGTAGTTTGCGAAAACCGTTCAGTAAATGCTCGACTGCCATCTCCTGAAATAGAAAACCAAGGCTGAAAAGGCCATTTGGAAAAACCACCTTTTTACACCACTTTTTCCAACTGAAGATTTTTCCTCTTTCTCACTCTACATGAGTGGCCTTGCTCTTTTCGACTTTATTACTGAGTCTATTTTAACGAACCGCTGAGTTACGGCCCTTGAGAGTGATGTATATGACACTGGAATCTCTCAAAAAACCATTTTTCGCTATTTGGACAACTGCAATTTTCACCACCACTCAAATCTTCAGCGGAGTGGGCGGGTTTACCTAGAATTCAGCGGGGACATCGTCAGGGACGGGGTCGCAAGTTTTGCCATGAATGGAGGGGCCGCAACAACGGATGCACTTTGTCCAACGGGCTGCTTGACCCTGCTCCAGTGCGTTAAAGGCACAGTCCAAGCTCGTGGGTAAATTTTGATAATATGCTCTTGCCGCTGTGTATGGCAACCCTGCCAAACGCGGAATCTCAACTCTTTAGAATAAGCGAGAAAAATCGAGCACCCGTTGCCTCCGCCCCGAATCAGCACCCATTCGCTCCGCTCACCTCAGGTCTTCCGAGCTCTGTATGGACGAGACACGACACGGATTTTGTTCAAAATCTATCGTGCTTATCTGGGCCAAAATCCGGTCCGCAATTGCGTCTCGGCACGCTTTGCGGCCGCACGCGCTCGAGTCAATCGAGTTTCCAGCGCCAAAGCCGACTCGATGCGGCTTTTTTATACATTTTCTCCAATTTTTTGAAGTTTCCAATTTCTAAAACCCACCTAGAGTCAAGAGATCGGCGGCTACGGCGCTGGCACCTCTTCTGATTCGGAAGCGCGCGGCCGCAAAGCGTGTTGAGACGCAATTGCGGACCGGAATTTGGCCCCGAGAAGCACAGTATGTTCTTCCATTTCTTATCCGTATATCTTTATAATGCCGTCTGCTCCAGTGCGATGATTGCGAATGACAAGGAAAAACAAGCCCAAGACAACTCGTCCACGAAATTCCCGTAGTACCAATTCACAACTTTTGAGAGGTCATAACTCCGTTCACAGTGGGTTCTGAGCGATTTTGGACATACCGTTGTGATCAGCGAGAAATTCTCTCCGAGACAAGTAGTTAAACTCGAAAGCGATTCTGAGGTTGGACTGTGCCTTTAAAGAGACCAACGACGCAAGCGAAGCGGACTTCCGTCGCGTGCGCAGCTTCATCCTGATTCCAACTCCAATCGATCGCCTTTTTTCAGATGCGGCTACGAGTGTATCGGACGTGTGCAACTGGTGTGCGACACACATCCAACCTCACTCTCGCTGATGGACATGCGAGAGTGTGCCAATCCCATCTGTAGGAGTATACAGATCTTCGAGCAGGCCTTCACTCTCCAAAACAACAACAACGACACCATCGCTGAGAATTTACAGCAGTAACTTCCCCCACTCTCCCCCCTAATGAAATGACCTTTGCGCCATAGCAAACGGGTAAACCCAGCATGACATACATACATACATACATACAAGCACATGACCATTATATTTCAACTAGACAAGCGCTAGATGCCACAGCTGCGACACGCACGCATCGCAACCGCCTTGTTTGTGTAAAAGCGTAAGGCCCAGCAGCTGTATGTATACGCTATCGAAATCCCAGCAGCAGCAGCAGTTATTTGCTTTACTCACGTTTATTTTGAAAACCGTCGAATCGTTGACCGATCGATACGAAATGGGTCCCTTAGAGTTTCAGTTTTTTTTTCATACATATTGCATTTCTTTTTACGCAGAGTGTGCAGTTACTTCAGATGCTTTTGTGATTTTTTTTGTTTTTCTTGTCTTCATTCAATTCATCTGTGATTCACAGAGACGCGTAGGACGTTTGCTCCTCGAGTTTATTATGGATACAATGCAGCTCAATATTGTTTGTTGTACATATGCACCACATAATACATAGCCACATTACTTGTTTTACAAACTAACACTTGAATAAATAATTATAATGGGAAATGAGATAGAACAACAACAAAAAAAGGTACAGGGAGATCGCAGTACGGGGCGGGGCTATTCTCTCCGTCGGCCAATCGGCAACGTCCAAGGGATGGACAGACCTCCGCCGATTAGTCGATGGAGGGAATAACACCGCCCTGCACTCCCTTCTCCCCATTTACCTAAAGTAGATATTATCAATTGCAACACGACACACGCACGTATGGAGACTGACAGAACGACAGCTAACAGCTCGAGGAGTTAACGGAGACCAAGTTCTGGGAGCTTGAACGAAAACAATAACTTCATCCGGTGCAATCATTACCATCTCCTGCCACCGATCGGGCTACCGCTGAAAAAGGAGCAACTTCAGAAGCACTAACGGTAGTCCACATATACTTCAGTTTACAACATCTACTTTAGGCTAAAACCCCATAACCGGCTTCAAATTCGTGCCAAGGTGGATTTATAGCTGCAGTGCGTTGCACAGGTATACGAAAACCCCAAAAATCAATTAATTAGGTATTGAAAACAGCTTTATAGTAATGTATCAGTTTCTATGTAATCTTCTACGCCAAAAACTATGGATCGCATCATATTACTACCCCTCCTCGATTTCACTTCCACTAATGCTGCAGACTCCATTTTTTGCCTGTTGCATAAGTATTCGAACACTTTGAAAACAAAGTTATCTCGCGATTTTCACTGCTAAACTTCCAGTTAGTAATGTAGATTAGAAGCGGGATGCTATATAAGAAAACATCAACATCCCACGTGGTTCCTATATCCAATTTGAAGAACGAGCCCAGGATGAGGCTTCGAGCGCCGTTGTTCAATAGACTTCCAGGCAGCTTTGTCGGTCAAATGCGTGCATTCCGAACGTTTTGTGGTATACTTTCTTGTTTGGCATCCGCTGTCGCTCAGGACGGCCGAGGAAGCCCACTGTCCAAGATGGACGACATATTGCTCGGCGAGTTCACGATAAATCTCGTGCTCGAGGTCTCCGAGTGAGACACCAAGTTGGCAGGCGCTGTAGAGGATAGGGTCGAAGAAAGCAACAAAAACTGGCCAGAAGTAAATACCAACGGCTTTGAAAGCTCTCCCGAAGCGCCCCCTCTATCCCGGTCCGCCCCCAATCGGACGAGCTTGTGGCGCCGCACACATTTAGATGGCAAATTGCCAAACAACTTTGCCGCTGTTAGCATTATCGATTCGCGCAGATTTCGCGATTAGCGCGCGCTTGCTGAAATCAGCAGGGCCTATGATTCTCGTCCACGCTCTGAATTTAGAAACCGTTATTTTGACTTATTCTGGACGTTTTTCTTCGCTGTTTCTTCACTATTAGTTACCTCACGACCAAACAATCCCATTTTTGGGTCGAACTCGAGTGCGACATTCATCGTGAACACTGCCTTTAAATCGGCCTTGACAACTCGGACCGAAATGGCGCTGAATTTCTCGGGATACACCATCATACGTTCCATCCACCGCTGAGGCAACATTGTGAGATCCGTTCTTCTTTCTTCTTCTTGGCAGCCACATTGAGGGTTTTGTCGCAGGTTGAGAAACCCGGCGACCAGTAATGGATTCGAGGGTGAGATCCGTTATTAGGGAATCCCGTTGCTCAGAGCATCGCCACAACATTGCCCGTCTTCGGTTCGCACGGTCTAACAGGAACAGAAAATGAAAAAAAAAGTTATTCAATCAGGGCGTGATGCTTTTGAAGGCTCTGATTACAGATTCCGCAAAGGGTAAGTTTTCCGACGAGAGGAGGTCAAAGTAGGATGGCTCTGATGTCTGAAGATATTAGTGGAAAGATCGTAGCAAGGAGCCGGCCTTTGTCAGCCGACGATGTCTCGGAGAAGGCAGCGTGATGATGCAGACCGTCTTCAGCAGTCTGGTGAGGTCGGCACTCTGTTTCAAACAGAATGCACTCGAAAAAGTACCAAGAAGCTTTGCCCTCTCGACAACTGCCGTTTCTTCGTGATCGAAGACGTCAGCGATCCAAGTGCGCCCAGGAAAACTCATCAATCCATGTCGGCCATTCAGAACAGGAGTGGTTTTAGAACACTCATATCGACAATTTGGCTTGGTCAACCATAAGCCCCGATTCCAACCACAAGAGACACCACTTGAAAATCCGTTCCTAGAGCATTTCCATGATCGAGACGCAGTCCAATAAACTAAATGCTCTGAAGCGGACTATTCTCGACGCATGATGCGAACTCAATGAAAATGTTCTCAATCAGCTCGACGAGGGCCTTTCAGACCTATTTCTCGAACTGGTTTCACGCAGTGGTGCTGTAACTTCATATTTAAAACTTTCTGTTGACTATTTTATGGCAAGGATTTGATAACTTGTAATGTTTTTTAAGTGTTCTATACTTATGCAACAAGCAAAAAATAGAGTCTGCTGCATAATCGGAACTCAAATCGAGGTGTAACGGTAATATGATGTGAGCCATCGTTTTTAGCGTCGCTGATGACAAGGAAACTAATGATCTTACGCAAAATCTCCTTTCAACATTCGATCCATGAATTTTAAAGGTGTTCGTATACTTATGCAACGCCGTGTATATAAGTCCAAGAGATTATTACCCCTCATCCAGAAAAAATCATGTTGTCGTAAAAAAAGCCCTCATAACATCTACCAACATCAACGTAATGAATTAAGAGATGTCCAAGTAATTTTTAGTATGAAAGGCAAATGACTCAATCCGAGATTTATATCTCGGAGAGCTATCAGCTAAAAAGGCAGGTTACGGTAATAGCTGATCGAATGGCATTATGCCTAGTGTAGCCCACCGCAGTCGTCAGAAAGCTGAAAGCCAACCCCATATTCGTGTTCAGCGCCTCAAGCGACTCTCTAGACGAAATTCGGGTGACAAAAGACCTAGTCGAGCTGTGGAGTCCGGAACATACTGGTAATGAGAGCATATGTCCCAGTTATACAACTCCGGAAGTCGACATTCCCCGAATTCACTTAGAGGCAGTGTTCACGATAATCGTCAATTTTGAGATTATTCGCTATATTAAATGGCCAACGGGTAGAACTAAAATGACGTAGAAATTGAAAAAACGCACCAGAAGTACGAGAAATCCCCAAGTGTCACCCCGCCTCTCGAAATCACAGAGGTGTTTGTAGTAACAATGGGATCTTTTGTGGACCCGTCCTTTGCAATTCTCTACTCTCTATTGCTCCGTTCTTTCCTAAGGGCCCTAACTAATCCTGCTTTGCACAATATACTCTTCGATTTTCGATTGCCTCAATTTTCCACCGGTAACAACCACCATGAACATGTTCATCAAACCGTACAACTGGTCCATGTTATAGGATAATGTCACTGAAATACGGCGTTTTTATTCGTTTCCCGCCATTTCTTTGTAATTTTCGTAACACTTGGGAGGCCAACACATTGTTGCATGTGGAAAACTCGGAGACGAAAATCATCGTGAACACTGCCTTTAAGGGATTGTTCAAGGTGAAGAACAGAAATATGAGGTTCATTTTCAGCTTTTCGGATGATTACGCAGGGTCAAGCGGGTTGCGAAATTTCGCAACGGGGGTGGGGGGTGGGGAGGTTCGCAAAAATTTTGACCCGAAAATGAACGTTAGGGCGATCGCAAAGATTTCGGACCAAAAATGAAAATTTGGTGAAGATTTGCCAAAGTTCTCTATACTCTTGGTCACCAAAAGGAAGGACCGTAGCACCGCTAAGGTTTAAGACGCTTGAGCGCGACTACTCAACGAATTTTCGGCGTCTGACAGTTTTAGTAATCAAATGCATATATCGATTATTTCGGCTTTCCGAACGACTCGGATATCGAAACAACCGTATACTCCAAATTCATGAATAAAGGAGGAATCGCAAAATTTTTGGATTTTGGAAAAACAACTGATGTTGGGGGATCGCTCCGATTTTGAAAAATTACGCAACGCCCCGCTTGACCCTGTTTGGAGCTTCCAACTACACGAGATCAAGCTCTAGGACCACGTCAAAATCACTTTTTTCTGTAATTAAATAGACATCCTCGCAAGATAATTAATTTTGTTCGAATCTAAAAGGACTTCTTTATCTGTCAAACTGACTACGGAAAACACGAACAGAACCGGGAAATGTGAAAACGGTCTTTTAAAGGTTAGGGGAAGTTGAACAGTTCCAGGCATCCAAATTTGCTTTGTGCATCTGGGTAGGTCAGTTCCAGGCATCCACATTTGCTTTGTGCATCTGGGTAGGTCACATGAACGGTGCGAGATAACTTTTTGGAATCCATTTATGCGAGAAATTCCTGTCCAAACTTCTTCTAAACTGCAGTAGGTTTAGGCGGGTAGCTTATCCTCCAACTATAGCAAGAATCTTCCGGAAAATTCGAAGCGGACCCCATCAAATTCGCCTTCTGACGTTTTTGATCTAGCCACGTGCACTGAGCAAAAATTTGGACTTGAATCACAAACTTTGAATCACTTCTGTTTTCCTTTTCAAAGCATTTGATTTTTCCCATGACAAATATTGTCGACAAGCTCTTATGCGAATACCACCTGCAAATGTTCGTGTAAAATCCCCTAGCAGACTTATTGCAGCAGAGGGGACTGTACCCTAGGATCCACCCTCTGGGAGTTTATAGGCTACATTAGCTATATGACATTATAATTTGATTCGGAGGAAAGTTCATTTCCCTCGTTTCGCACACGCACGCGCAAGAACAAAGGAAATTTGGCTTCGAAATAGAGGATGCCGTATGGCTGTTCAAAGAGTTCTGGCGAAGTCTGCTCTACTTGACACTACGTAAGCTACACCCAAGTATGAGCCCGCGATTGCAAATCTAATAACACTGTCTGCTCTCACCTTCCATAATCGGCACCTCCCCCATGTGTTGTCGACGGACCAAAGAATGCATTTCGCGACTGCCCGTACTGAAAAAAAATATACAACATCTCCACAAATCAGGCGATTGATAGAAACTTACCGGTGGAGCACCTGCTCCCCCGCCAGGAGCCAAACTTCCTCTCGAACCAGGATACGTGGTGCGCCTGGAGCTGAAAAGAAAATGAATGAAGGCTCAGCTCTGAATTCATTCCCAGTATCAACACTGTATGATTAGGATGCGTCCCACGAGGAACTAAACATGTTGCTGGCCAGTATACCTTGTAAACATGCTGTTCCCATGGGTACTGACGCAAATGCGAAGATGGGAATATCTCAGAAATCTAAATGCTTGGCAAATGGTTCTACCCAGTGGAATAAGCATCGGACAATGGGTACCGCCTTGTCGATTCGCGCGAGCGCAGTGGTCTTATTACTGCACCGTCATTCAAAAGAAATCACCACCATCAGCTTAGGGACCAACCCCAGCTACATGTCTCCAGAAAAGCAGCGGAAGCGGAAGATGACAACATTGAAACTACAGCTGGACTTTGTTCTGACTAGGAATATTCCAGTGTCGGACATTCGAAGATCTAGAGATGTGTGTGATGTCGCATTCGATTCGGATCACCGTTTCGTGGAGGAGAAGTAACTGAGGACGTTGCGTCGGCAGCTTCGAAACGACGGCGAACGAGACTGGACGTGAGAGTTATGGAGTTCGAGTAGGCTTGGGAGGAAAAGAATCCAACGAAAGCCTACACGTTATTTTGACAGAATAGCGGGAAGATGAAAGGTGTTCTCCAGTACTGCACAACGCCAATGGAGTTGCAGTTGGTGATGCTACGCTGCCAGTATGGAAGGATTACTTCAGTTCACTACTGAATCGTCGAGCGACAACATTATGATGTCAATGAGGAACCGCCGACTGAGTCTGAGGTTTTGGATTGTATCCGGGGAATGAAGAATCGAAAGGCAGGAGGAGATGACAACAAACTCTTCCTCGTCTGGGATCCGTGAAATGACCGACGCCATCCATGAAATATGGATTAGCGAAAGGGTACCCAATTCGTGGAGCATGCGATCATCGTGCCCCTTAATTTAAGTTATCCGTCACGGACCCCAAGAAGAACGGGAAAATTCCTCTACTGCTTGTCATGTACTAGGCTTTCGAATGTATCATTCTTGAGCGACTCATAAGCATCGTGAAGGAAAGACCAGAGATGAGCGAGCCACTTTTCGACCTGGAAGATCGACCATCGACCAAAAGTTTGTTGTAAGAATAATAATTGAACCGCGGCAGCGGTTTTCGGTTGCCATTGCAGCACGCTTTTCTATACTTCGAGGCTGCATTCGACTCTCTTTAACGTGATCGATTGCTCAACGCTTTTCGGGCCGATGGAGTCCTGGAAAAGCATGCCCGATTAATCGAAGACATGATCAAAGGAACCCTTGTCGACCTGGAGTACGCCAACGACATCGTGTTATTCGCTGAAACAACACAACTACAAAGTATTGTGAACCTCATTTTCCCGACGAATGCAAACCGATGTGGATCTCCTACAGGCCTTCAACGGAGTTTGAGTGGACGGGTAATGTATTAGGCCTACGGATGATTTCTGTTAATCAGGGCGTTTCCTGGAGGCCGAATGCATGAACGCTCAAAATGGGGTTGGGCTCTTGTATCACGTGCTATCTTTTAGGAAATTGGGTATATGATAGAGACTGATACCCTAGCCTAACTCCATTCAAAACGTTAATGCATACGGCCTCCGTAGAACGATGATATTTATGCAGCGGATATTCAAAAATGACGGGCAAAATCTACATTACATCTGCATTCAATTCTCTAACCAAGTGCTTGTGGTCTACCACAGTCGCGAAGGAAATCCTGCTCCGCGTCTACCTATCCGCTACTCGCACTATCATGATGCCTCCGTGCAAACCGACGTCATCCCCTCCACGAAGAGGGTTTTTGTCATGGGCAAGGTGCTGGCCGGCCGCGGCTCTCCTTCGGATTCTTCTGCAAAGGGCCGGCGTGGAGAGGAATCCTGGACCCGCTCAAAAGTATCTATGCGTCACGTGCGGCAATGATGTTAACTGGAGACATACCAGCGTCCAGTTCTTCGGATGCCAAAGGTGGGTGCACTTCTCCTGTTCGGGTCTCGGTTCTGTGAGGCATCATAACTCATCTTTTCGTTGTGTATTATGCTCCTTACCTTCCAACTCAGATTACTCTATCACAAGTCGCCCCCTTTCAATTGTGCATAACAATCTAAACGGCCTTCGTGCCAAGCTTTCTGAACTCTCTCTCTCTTCGCACGTACCTACCATCCAGACGTGATCATGGTTCAAGAAACCAAGCTCTCTCCATCCCCTGCCTATCCTCATCCCAATATCCCAGGCTATACTTCTTACCATGCTCCAAGGTCATCTCTCGGCGGTGGAGTTTCTACTTTTGTTCTATCTTCACTTCCCTGACACCTCATTCCCAGCACCCCCACGGATGGTACTCTCGAGTACCTCCAAATCCATCTCCCCTTAAAAACACCCCTTTCTCTTTTCAACATATACATTCCACCTACAACTTCATGCCCTTCATCTTCCAGTCCTATCCCACTTCTCAAGCAGCTGAGCGCCTGCTCCCTCTCGTCCTCGGTCGTTTTCGCGGGTGATTTCAACGCTCACACCTTTTGCTCGTCTCTCGGTCCTGATGTTAGAGGAAATGACGTCGAAGAATAGGCAGATGAGTGCGACCTGGTCATTTTAAACGATGATCAGACCACTCGTCTCCCTGCCAACGGCCGATCTTCTAGCCCAGACATATCTCTTGTCTCGTCCAACCTTTCTAGCTGCTGCTCATGGTCTACCTCGACGACTTTGCCAAGTGACCATGTTCCTGTCTTTGTCCACATCGATCTATCCAATTCTCTCGCTCCCTTTTCTGGTGTTCGCCAACGTTCTTATCTTAATTTAGGCCGGTAGACTGGCGCCTGTTCAGTGAAGTTGCGCTTCGCCTATCGGCAGATTACCCGTGGAATGGCGACGTGCACCAGAAAGAGTGCCATTTATCTGACGCAATCCGCAAGGCCATGAATGCGGCTATTCCTATCGGTCGCGTCAAGACGTTCTATCCAAATTTCAACAGAGACATCCTCGACAAAATTAGAACGAGAGATGCGAGGAGAGCGGTTAATCATGTGGACCCCGTGGTTGCTGAGCTTGACAGTGAGATCAAAAAGGATTTGGACAGACTTAAGAAAGAAGAGTGGGAGAAGTTCACCGGACAGATGGACTTTAAGACGGACAGTGCAGCTACTTGGAAGGTTTTACGGAAGCTTTCGGGTAAAAGCTCACCCGCCACCGTCTCCACTATCGAATTCGACAACGGCGTATTCAAATCAGGAAAGGAAGCCGCTTATGCGCTCGGGAAAAGTTTTTTCATCACCAGTGCTAAACGAGGTCCGCAGAATAGAGTGACTGTAAGAGAGCTGTGCCGCCTCCCGCTTATGAGCACGACCGAAGCGTTTACTACGGTGCAAGTTGAGAAGATTATAAAGGAAATACGGAACTCTAGAGCTATTGGTCCTGATGGGATATGTCCTGCTGTCTTGAAGAAGATACCCACTGACTTACTACCGCTTCTCACTGATGTGATAAACTCCTCGTTCAGGTCGTGTACTATCCCGCAGAATTGGAAGACGGCAAACGTCGTTCCGCTGCCCAAGCCTGGCAAGCCCCAAGCTTCAGTCAAGGGATATCGGCCCATTAGCTTGTTGTCTTCTTTTGCTAAAGTAGCTGAAAAGCTGATCGTCAAGGACCTGGCTGAGCATAACGAGAGACAGGTGTTTCAGCATGGATTCGAAAAAAAAATGCATTCCACCACGACAGCTTTGTTAGAAATTACGAGCTATGCAATTGATGGTTTCAACGCCTATAAGCCGGAAAGAACTGTAGCAGTTGCCTTGGATCTCACGAAGGCTTTCGACACAGTGAATCTTGGTATCTCATCAAACAACTTACTGGAGTCATCGATCCCGCCATGGCAAAAGCGCTGGATAGCTGCATTCACTAAGGGAAGACGGGCTAGTGTGATGTTCCAGGATCATGTCTCAAACAGCATTCCGATTGCAGCTGGAGTCCCACAGAGCGGCGTAGTGTCGCCTGCTCTCTTCAGTCTGTACCTCGAAAATATGCCCGCCCCTCCCCAGGATATCAAGGTGGTCGCTTACGCTGACGATATGACTGTCTTGTGTCGTGATCGGGACATAAATGTGGCCGCCGCTAAGATTAACGGGTACTTGATCACACTGGAAAGCTTTTTCGACCGCAAAATGCTGAAGATTTCTGCGTCAAAGTCATCGGTATCCGTACTCACAACGGACCCATCTGAACACAGCGCACATCCGTATGTCGTATGGAATAGAGATCGTTTGCCTGCGGCCCGCTTCCCAAAACTTCTCGGACTCGTGCTCGATCCATCGCTCAATTTCCATAAGAACATGGAACAGAAGCAGGCTATCGTGAAAGTGAAGCCTAACGTGCTTAGAGCCCTGGGCGGTACTTCATGGGGTAGCAGCAAGGAAACCATTGTTACAACGTATAGGGCGATTCTCCAGCCTGCACTGGAGTACGCCGCACCAGTCTGGCAGCATCTAGTTTCGGAATCTTCTTGGACTAAGATGCAACGCATACAGAATGCAGCTCTTCGAACCGCCACCGGATGTGCAAGAAGTTCCCCAGTCGAACACTTGCACTCTGAGACAGGCTTATTACCAGTAAGGGAGCACTGTCAGCTCCAGGCCCAACAATTTTTCATCAACATTGTCAAACAACCAAATCACCCGTCTTGGAGAGTGCTAAACCCCGTCAGAGAGAGAGGCGTCAGAAAGCCATTCGCCGATGCCCCCAACAAAGTCAATCTACAAAGATGGCACGACTCACAGCAAGAACGACTCCGTCTGTTGCGTGAGGAGCATACTCAGTTCGTACGGTGCCATCTGGAAAAGGCGGCCATTAATCCCATATTGGGGGTAGTGCCGCCCCAAGTCTGCACATCCGAGGCTCAACTCGGAAGAAGGGCCAGGTGCACCCTGGCATCGCTGCGCTATGGTCATTCTACCATGCTTATGTCCTACGTCAGCAAAATAGACAGCAGCAAATCAGATGTTTGCCCGGACTGTGGCTGCCTCGGCCATGATACTGCGCACCTTTTCAAATGTCCGGAGAGACCCACCACGCTGACCGTAATGGACTTATGCACGAATCCGTTACTGGTCGCCCAGTTTCTTAACCTATGACAAAACCCTCAATGTGGCTGCAAAGAAGAAGAAAATGATGCTCGAATCGATAACAAGGATAGCACCGAGGGCGGAGATGGAAAGATTGGATTGCACGGAAAGGAAGCTTTTTAGGCGTTTGCTTGGATATCTCTGGCCTTGAATACGCAATAACGAAGATCTTTACAAAGAAATCGATGCAGTAGACCAAGGCTGGACACGAGGGAGGTCCCAGCACCTCGCAACGCCTTCTCAAGCAGCAATGGAAAGTAGACTTCGGCTGTTCGGTCATATACTAAGAGGAACGCCGGATCGTCTCCTTCGACACGCTCTTACGATGCTTGAAGTTCTGTCTGGAAACGGCCACATGGACATGGGCGAAAGTTCTGGACGGATGTGAGTTAAGAGAATTTGAAGTCACTCGGCATCGAAAGACAGTTCAGGCGCGACGTTCCACTTCGAAGAAAATGGATTAGTGACAGATGGATGGAATGCGTTCGAATTGTGGCTGAATACCGTAAAAAATGGACTCGGCTGCCTACTAGGACAGCACACCTCGGTGAAGATGCGGACTTACAGCGTCAGGCGCAAGCCAGTCGATTATCTCAGGTCAAGGCAAGGTCAGTTGTGAGAGCGCAGTATTCATCTGCTCACATAAGCCAGAAGATGTTCGCGAAAAAGTGGAGACACATTCGAAACAAACTTGAGTACCTGTCGTAGTCGTCAAGTGGTTCCACATATCTGTCAATGTCGCGCACACCAGACGGGCTGGACTCAAATCCACCTGGTCTGCGACTGCTGAAACTAACATCACTGTTATGAACTCTAGAGATAGATATGAATGGAAATACACAAAAAAGAACGCACCGCTCGTATGAATCACCGCCACTCATTGACTGACCCGCATTCTAGAATAAACTACTACAATAACGGCCACAAAGGGAGATTTCAACGCAAGACCCTACCCTTAGCATAGCATCCATTGTCGAACTCAGACCCATTCTTTCAATCTCTCTAGCAGTTTCGAACGACGGAGCATTCTCCCGAGCAGCTCTACGCATTACTGACTCCAACTTCTCTATGTCCCTGAAAGGGCCACACGTTAGTTTCCACTTATTTTGAGAAGAATAATGCAACTGTACAGTACTGCCCTATCCTCTTTCTTCCACCGCTGCAGCTTACAGGGAACCACTTTTGGTTAGCCCGGCCATTCCGGACAAAATGTACTAGTCTAAACCAATTTTTAGCGTAGGATCCGATTACGATCTTAGCAACTGCCTAACACTACTCTGAAAAAAAACTTAACTTGTTTTTCGAAGCCTGCCGGCAAGGTAAAGGTATCCCCATGAAATTTTCAGGGCGTTTCGGAAAAATTCGGACCTGGCTCAAAACCTGTGCTCAGGGGTAATCTAGGGTGCCGAACACGAATCTGAAGTCCGTTTGTCGAAATCCTCAGGTTTACTGCAGGTTACGTTAAATGCCAAACCTTTTAGGGGGCTAAATCCACCTTAGTATTTCGAAAATCGTCAAATGGACATTAAATTCGTGTTCACCATTCCGAATATCCCCCATATACAAATTTTTAGTCAAATCTGAGACTTTGACAGAACTACCGTATACCCACCGTAATCTGTCATAAACTTAAAAAGGATCTCAGATTCGTGTTCAGCACTCCAAATAACCCCCTGAGAAGAATTTGAGCAATATCTATCCAAGCACTCCGCAAGTCGTCAAAAGTCGCGATTTACCACCAAATTCCCCCCCCCCACGGGAAGCTTTGAACGATCAAGTCGAAAACTTCGGAAAATCTACAAAAAAACCAGATTCGTGATCAGCGCCCCAAATAACCCACCTAGGAAGATTTTAAGTCAAATCTGGAACAATTTCTGAAACGCTCTCAGAACCCCTAATCGATAAAAGTAACCGCCTAACCGAAAATCCATGCAAGTCCACAACGCTGTCAGTCCGCGCAAAGTTTGGAAAATGGCCCTTCCGGGAAGACCCTTTCCCCAAACTTTACTCAGGCCGGTAGTTTTGGGCGCTAAACACAATTATGAGGTCCGTTTCCAGATTTTCCAAAGACCAATGCGCGTTTTAGAAGGTACAATGGGTACGAAAATCTGGCGAAAAACGTCTTAGAACTCTTTTTCTTTGCAAACAAATCTGATTTCGTTGCAACTCAAAAGCCGGATTTCTTTGGCGATCCGGGGCGCTCTACCCTCGTTCATTTGTTTTGGTTAATTAGCAGTCAGGAGACATTCTCCAACATCTTGCGGGCAACCATCATGGCAACCTGTTCCTTTTTTGCGATCCCTAGTATCAATACCATAGCATCGAGCTGTATAGCATCGTTGGCCATGCCTCATATCCCACCCACAGCTTCTACTCTTCTTCTTTTACCGATCCTTTTTTTCAGGCTGTGAGAGATAAGCCGACTGCAACAAGGGTCTATGACTTGATAAAGCTGTTCTATAAAAATGTACTATGCCTTTCTAGGCCAAATTCCGGTCCGCAATTGAGTCTCGACACGCTTTGCGGCAGCACGCTCCCGAGTCGGAAGTTTCCAGCGCCGCAGCCGCCGATATGTTGACTATAGGTGGGTTTTGGAAACTGAGAACTCTTTGGCGCTAAAAAACTCGACCGACTCGAGCGCGTGCGGCCGCAAAGCGTGTCAAGACGCTATTGCGGACCGAAATTTGGCCCAGAGAAGCACAGTATACTTGAAATGCAGTTTTCCAAGAATCCCTCGTGGAAGAGTAATGACATACTCTGCATTAATCGATGGTCTCGGCCATGGCGACGCATCGGCACCTCCAAATCTGCGATCACCATACGGATTTCGTTCGCCGTAGCGCATCTTAACAAATAACAAATGGATTATTTGAAACTGAATCCTCTTACATCCAATGCTCATACCGGTTCGTTCATCGATGCATAACGAGCTCGTTCCAAATGAGTCGGACCGCTCTGCCAGCCCCCTGGATTAGGCATCATTGACGAGAGCGCTGGCATGGGTCGCTGATACGGCTTTCCTGGTCTATTAGGGTCCGATTTATTCACAGGGCCGAGAGCTGGAAAACCTTGCTTTTCAAAACTTTTATTCATTGAGCTTCGAAATTGTCTGATAAAACAATGAGTAGCCACGGCTGTATCCGCTTTACCACCCAAAAAGCTCACTAAAAGAGTTCGTGCACGATTTGAGCTACAACTTTCCTTAAAAAACCAATGTAATTTGTTGAGTCACCACCAGCATTCATCTATGCGGGAAAATAGCAAAAATATCACGAAAAAATCCACCGAAATTCTCCTCTCTTGTAAAAAGAGTCAAAAAGACCTCATAGATCGAACTACATCAATTTCCGTCATAAGTAAGCCAACGTTTCCAGTGAACCCTGAGTCATTTCACATTGCCCAGGAAAGAACAACCGATAATGATAATCGCGCTCTTTCAAGAACGTGTTGATGACCAAACCCCATCACCAAATCCCTTGCCTGATATAAATAAAACCAGGAACCCTAGTGGTAGAAGACCCATTCAGGTTCTCCAACCCCACTGAAGTTCTATAATCAAAACACTGCGATAAGCAGCGCAACTTACATTTTCCCGCCTGCCAGGGATTCTTCATATCCATTCGAGCCTGTTTAGGGGCAGAGCCGTTCTGTGGAGCTCCAGGAAAACTACCTTCAGCCCAACGCTTTCTGAAAATGTGACAAAATACCGGTCAATAAGCATCGCCCAGAAAGCTGTGCGGCCTTTACTGGTTGAGCTTTGATGACCTTGTCCACAAGCGCAGTTACGGTGATATAAAGGTTCACAGCATTAGTGAACCATGGAAGATGAAATAAGCTCCGCCCGGCACGAGTTGACGGGGCAGAGCCTAATGGCAATTCTTGTACCAGACCAGCTTAGCACTAGCATCGCTAGCTAAGTAATATAGTAGACGACTAAAAGGCGCGACTGGCGCAGCCAATATGGCGCAACATCACCTGATAGACTCGCGACGTCACACGGCGAGGCGACCAGATGAGCTAATCCCACCATAGTTTATACTTGCACTGCAGTGCGTCCAAAGCAATTCCATACTATTGATTGAACCTCGCCTGTGGGTGATATTATGGGATTGCAACCTAGCATCGCAGTTCACAGTTCCATCACCTGATCTCCTCGCAACGTCATGTCACGAGATGGTCGGGTGTAAATATGCCCTATTAAAAGAACTGATACTTGCACCATATGAGGTGAAGCGCAATCTAGTAATAAAGGCATGATACCACTTGTGACTAATATGAGATTGCATTCAGCCGCGTTGTGCCACTGCAGAAGCGTAGCCTCAACTCAGACAAAAATGCGGACTTAACGCGAGCAAAAAGTGAAGCATAGAACTGACCGCGCGCGGGAACCAGGACAATAAATCAATCAAGACTGACCGCGAACAATTTCGCGAACTGGACGGAATCTCGCGGTACAACCGCTTTGCGATCCCGATGATAGCGCGAAGAATCAGTACCCTCTATAAAACGTCGAAATTCACATCAATCGAGGCGCGAGCGGCGCGCGCGTCGCCTGCGCCTCCGTCTGCTCTCTCACTGTCTCTAACCTCCGCTCCGCACCAGCACACGTAGGATCCATGTGAATTTCGACGTTTTATAGCCTGTAGTTGGGCAAACCGCGCGCATGTATCGTACTGACTGCAGCCGTAAGATGGCGTGTGTTTTGTGCAGCCAGAAACGTGATCATTCGAAATTTACATTTCGAATGACAAAAAATGCACAAAATACAAAAATTCAAAATTTTACAAAATCGAGTCAGTCGAAAACTCTATTATTTAAACTTTTGAAAAATTCGAGTTAGCCTTAAGCTCGGATATTCGAGAATATGAAAAGTCGAGTTAGATGGAAAATCGAATACTAAAGCTTTTACAAAATCGAGTCAGTCGAAAACTCTATTATTTAAACTTTTGAAAAATTCGAGTTAGCCTTAAGCTCGTATATTCGAGAATATGAAAAGTCGAGTTAGATGGAAAATCGAATAGTAAAGCTTTTAGAAAATCGAGTAAGTCGAAAACTCGATAACACAAAGTCCGCTCATTTACAGCTGCTCATTCATGTCTTTTACGTTCCCTGTTTGTTTTCATTTCATGTGAGGGGTTTCCGATAACAAATAACGGTAAATTTCCCCAAAATGGTTGCATAACATATACACGGATAACGATTAACGAACACCTGAATAATAACAAGGAAATTTCACCGTTATTTGGTATCGGGGAAATCTAATATCCGCTTATCCCTGCATACGATCTGCCATGTTGTTTCACATATTTCCGTACATTTATTCATGCTGAGTGAATATTATGATATGTTATTAATAATCCTGCATGTGATGATTTCGTGGTTTTTGTTTCAAATGCGAGCGTGAGGTAATAAAAGTGTTGTTATTTATATGTGAAAGCTGAGAATTGAAGTAAAAATCCGGAATTCTTTTTTGTTTTGAAGGTCACTCGTGGTCAAGCGTGCATGCATGGGTGCCCCCATCTCGTTCGTTTACCGCGGGCAGGGACTGAATGCATGGACTCACTCGACGAGATTAGGTATCGTGCGGGGAAGGCACTGACCAATGACGGAGCGCCGCTGATCAATCGCCCTTGATCAGCTGCGCTCCGTCACTGGTCAATGCCTTCCCCGCACGTTACCTAATCTCGTCGCGTGCGTTCATGCATACGACCCCCGGGATTAATACGGCTGAGGCTTCTTAGGATACTCGCGATAAGTCCGATTCTCGTCGAGGCGGAACGACCGCTTTACCTTTTAGCGCCAACCGCGCACAAAGGGCGAGTTGACCATCGTTGATCGCGCGATCGGCTAAGTCTTGTTCGCGATAACTCCGGTTCTCTTCTAGGCGGACTGACCGCCTGGCCTTTTAGCGCTAACCGCACACAAAATGCGGGTCTATCGCCGTTGATCACGCAGTCGGCCCTAGTCTTCTTCGAGGTGAGTCCGCCTTTTGTCCGAGAAACTGAGGACACTTTCATGTGACTCGTGTGCAGATTTTCAGCCGAGACACATTTCGAGAAGCATGCGGGCAATAGGAAGCGGCGGACACAGCACATCACTATGATCCGGGAATTTCCTCCGTGACATCACGAGATCAGAACCGAACTGCTTCTCACCGCAAAATGTAGCAGTAATTACCCTTACATAGCAGAAAAAAAAGAAATAGCTCAATTAGGCATTGCAAAAAACACTGGATTCTCGCTAAGCTAGCGAACCCTATCCAACAGGACGTTGCTGCCGCAGCAGCGAAAGGCACGCTTCCTCAGTAACTATCACACATCTAAATCGACGGCGACACAAATCTAAGCGTCGATATGCTTCAAACTGAGTCGTAGTGTACACGCCTGAGAAAGAGCACTAGTCCAGAGGCTACTCCATCATAGACAAAACTACGCTGCTCTGCAGAGTTGAGCCTCCCGGGAAAATAAGTTGTTTGTAGATGAGTAGAACTCTGACGCGGCTTGTTACGGACATATCTCAGCTGTTAGGAATGTCCATATCATCAACACCCGCTGCACATGTCCCTTCATTCCGCCACGGCTTCGGAGAAGCGATAGTGGAAGCGCAAATCTGCAAAGCCTAAAACGAAGAATGGTAAGAACGCAGCGACGTCCTGACTCTGAAACAACGGGGGTGCCGCGACGCCGCGCATCGACAGCACCACTTACTACGACTCGCAAAAGTCTTTCTGAATGAGAAATATTTCCGCATTTGAGGGAGATTTCGCGGCGAGTAACCTAGACGACACAACACACACCATTACCGTTCATGAATAGTATCGTCCGCCTTCAGCGAAAAACCAGATCCTCACATGGTAGAGCAGCATTGCCATAGGCTTCCAACAGATGCGGTAACACCAGCCAAATTAACATCGTTGTCGGCAAACGTCCAGCATTTGCCATACGTTGTCCCGAGGTGGTAGCAACCTTACCGCTTTCGTCAGCGAATATACATGAATTCTACGACAAGAACCGCGGTTTTCGTTCTACTACCAAACGAACAAAACTGTAGACTATACACCCTTCGGGTCCCTAACCCGCTGCAACAGCGATTTTGAAGGATGTGTGTACCCTGTGTTTAGAAGCGAAATTCACCCGGCTCTATCGCGTGCGTGTGCACGTATGCTCCGTCTCCCTCTCGACCACTCTATCGCATTCTCTAGCCTCCTTCCGCACCAGCACGCGAGAGAACAAAAAATTTCACTCCGAAATAGATGGTACAAAAACCTAAACATGCTTGTGAAATCAAAGTGGTAGGCCCATACATCTACAACTATTTTAGTAAAGGACTTCGAGGGTGAAATGCCCGGTGAATAAACGGTGGTCTAAGGGGAAGATTTCTTGAGCACGGAACGTTGCTGCGGGCCACAACAGAAAAGCCAAGACTCAGGTCCTCATAAGCCCCGTCCCACTACTATGTGCGAGGCGATCTGGTGGTCCTGGCTAGCCAAGACAACAACCATGTCGCCGGAGCCGTTCGAAATACCAAACCCAGGATGGAAATAGTATATTTGTATCTTTTAAACAACGAAAAAACAAACATACAAGTATAACATCGAGAAGCTGTTGAAATGTTCAATGTTTTCAATTCTCCAATCGTGCGCTCATCGATACATATCACTTGCATCTCCGCATCTGTCCACGGTGACCCTTTGACGCCGGCCATATCTCGCTCATACCCTGCATGACCATTTCATACCTTCCTAGCAGAGAGCGGGTGTCACCCGCCGGCCTCGCTAAACAATGAGCCGGTTTCGTCGGTCCTATTTCACCAGTCTTGTGCAGTAATCTTTTGGCATCGGCTAGACCAACGAAAGGCTTATTTGCTTGACATCGCCAAAAAAAAGGGCCAGGTACAGTATTCATTTAGCTTCGCCAAACGGAGGAACAGCCTCTTTGGCCCCTTCTATTAACCATGTCCAGTATTGGCATCGCCAAACGAGAGGTCGGCTTCGCCGGCCACCTTCTATTTATCATATACGGTATTCGCTTGACTTCGCCGAACGAAAGACCAGCCTCTTCGGCCACTACTATCAATCATGTCCAGTATTGGCATCGCCAAACGAAAGGTAGGCTTCGCTGGCCACCTTCCATTGATCATGTACGGTATTCGCTTGACTTCGCCAAACGAACGTCCAGGTGCAGCATTTATTTAGCTTCGCCAAACGAAGGACCAGCCTCTTCGGCCCCTTCTATAAACCATGTACAACATTGGCATCGCCAAACGAGAGGTCGGCTTCGCCGGCCACCTTCTATTGATCATGTACGGTATTCGCTTGACTTCGCCGAACGAAGGACCCGTCTCTACGGTCCCTACTATCAATCATGTCCAGTATTGGCATCGCCAAACGAAAGGTCGGCTTCGCTGGCCACCTTCTATTGATCACGTACGGTATTCGCTTGCCTTCGCCAAAGGAAGGGCCAGATGCAGCATTTATTTAGCTTCACCAAACAAAGGACCAGCCTCTTCAGCCCCTTCTATTAATCATGTACAGCATTGGCATCGCCAAACGAGAGGTCGGCTTCGCCGGCCACCTTCTATTGATCATGTACGGTATTCGCTTGACTTCGCCAAACGAAAAACCAGCCTCTTCGGCTCCTTCTATTAATCATGTACAGCACTGGCATCGCCAAACGAAGGGTCGGCTTCGCCGGCCACCCTCTATTAACCATGTAAGGTAATCGCTTGACGTCTCCAAACGAAGGGCCAAGCATAGTATTCATTTAGCTTCGCCAAACGGGAGACCAGCCTCTTCGGCCCCTACTATTAATCATGTACGGTATTCGTTTGGCACGGCCAAACAAATGTCCGGCTTCATCGGTCCCCTTTTTACAAATCGTGTGCAATATTCATTTGGCTTCGCCAAACAAAAGGCCGGCTTCTCCGCCACCTTCCTTTGATCCATCATAAGCGGTATTCGTTTAGCCCTGTACATGTCCTCATGTTTCAAAATGTCGTCACTCAAGGGTTCTAAACGTGTTTGTTGATCTATTACGATGTCTTCACGAGAGATCATCCTGTAATAAACAATTACATTTACAAGAAAACATGTGCAGTATTCGTTTGGCTTCGCCAGAAAAAAAGACGAGTGCAATACCCGTTTGGCTTGGCAAAAAAAAACAGAGAACAACAAGAAAGCACCGAAAGGGATGGAAATTTATTTCTCCCGGAGCGACGCCGCCAGCAAGCCGTGGCGAGGAATGGTCTGGATCATTTCTGTCGTCGGCGAGGAGTGCCGCCATCGCACCCTTTTGTATTGTTTAGCCAACCATGCAAACTTTTTCAATTTTTACTCTCATTTGAGGTAGTGATCGCACGCTTCCATGAAAGCTTGAACGCTTTTTCATCCGTTCATGGTTTTTTATGACAGCTCTTCCATTTCACTTCCAAAATGATTTAGTTTATTTCAGTTTTCACTTTTTTGTGGGATAATATCGATTCTCACAAAAATTCTAAATTACGTCGCTACTAGAATTTATGGTTCCTGCTTACGAGAGCGAATCTTTTGATTTTCAATGACGAAAATTTTTCAAAAACAAATGGATGTTAAGCAATTTCGAGAAGCTTTTCAATTCTGTCGTCTTTTGAGTTCAAATTCCTGTTCAAGTTCAATTTCATGGTTTTCGAGATCGATGAAATTGAAATTTCGGCGTGGAATGAGTGAGGTTGTTCATAATGGAGGATAATGAAGAACGACCGCAGCCATCGCTGCCACTCTGCGAGGCATTGAAGTGCGTCGCCGCGGCATGGTTTGACCACGCCCCAATCCTCTCGCTCGGCGGCATGCCGTCGGGCGGTGCATCTCTGCAGAGCCCCTTAACGTCGGGCACCTCGGATCCTATGTTACGCCATAGGTCTGCTATCCGACCAGTAACAGCGCCTCTAGACGCAGACGTAGACGAGAAATCAGGCTGAAAAAATGTTGGTTGATGACTTTCTAAGGAACACACTTTTCCATCGCCGTTGCCGGTTGCCTTTTACGGGGCTTTTTTGGCTGAGGAGGCCTGTCCATTCTCTGAAATTGAAAAACGTTCACTACCGGTATTTTAATGAAAATGGAAAATAACCAACCTCCAATCCATTTTTGAGCCTTTCTTCCTCTGCTTTGCGCTCCTCCGGTTCATTGGAAAAGGTGCTAAAAATCAAGCATTCGGAAATGTATGTGCAAGGAGAGTCTTGAGAAAAACCTTACTCGACGACCAGCATAGGCTCAGACTTCGCAGTGGGCGGCACACTAAGATCCATGACTGAGATCTCTCCCGCCGTACGCCACGTTTTTGCATCAATCTGAACTCTTTTCGAATTTAATCAGCACAAATACTCCCCCCCCCCCACATGATTTCTATCAAGCACTGGAGGAAACTTACACGCGTGGGCATTTTCGCGAGATCTTTCAACACAAATACAGATAGCTGAGTGACATTTAGTCTCACACTGCCGTCATCTTCGAAATGCACCATATAGTCAAACACCTCTCTCGGTATGCGAGCGACTTTACGCTGGAACAGAAACAGTCATACCTAGCACGCCACAGACGGGTTTTTAGCAAGGAGATGTCTCACCAAATATACCTTCCTCTTAACTTTGCCAGCTTCTGCATCAACGGAGTCCTACAAAGAAGAAAATCTTGAAACGAGTATAAACTCATCGCTCAAGGGCTCAAAAAATCATTCTGGTGACAATAACGTGTGATGGAGCTGCCCAAAAAAAACTGACGAATTGCGAAACCCTTGGAGCCACTAATGTGGGGACATGAAGGACCATGGCTGCAAACGTTCCGTGATTTGTTGAGTCTAGGATATTTTTGTTGTGTATTTAGAAATAGACCAGAAGCACGAGACTCATTAGTTTGCCCTTCTTTGCTATATTGTGCTATGGTTTCTAAAATGGTAGAAACCCTACATGCCGATCCACCGTCGGCAAGGTTTGTAGCTTCCTTCAAGCACGATATCATCTCCCATCGCCAGCTGCACTGCGTCCCACTTGTGAAACATCGTCTCCATTACAAAACTATCACTATGCGACTCGTTGCGACTTACGGCAACAAAGGATTGCGGAAATTTGAAACACCTGTTTTCGCCGCGGATTTCGACGTAGCCGTTCGTGAGCGCTGGCAGATGATGGACGGAACCAGCTCCCGTGAAGCCACCACAGGTTTTATAGACAATTCGTCAGGATTATAACTTTCGCGGATACGCCCCGACCAATCACAGACCGCGAGAGTTGCCAGCAGCTGCTCCCATAAACCGAGAGCAGCTGCTGTAAATGCCGATGGGCGTGGAATGGGCGTTTCCCTAGTCCCAAGCTGCTCTTGGTTTTTCTGAGTAGGCTAAATTACCAAAGGGGTGTTCTTTAAACGGAAACGAAATGGACACATTTCACAACTACTACTCAGACAATAGCAGGCCCTGAGCCCACCCCGAGTCCACCCGGAGCCGCGTCCATGTTGCGCTCAAGGTGACAAATTTAGCAATTTCCGGGCCACATATGTTGCGATCCAGGCCGCATACGTTGCGCTCCGGGTGCTACCGACGAGATTGAATCACGCAGCGCCATGAGCGCAACTTTCGGCTGATGACGTCACAGTACATCATACAGCGTACATGGTTGCGCCCCGGGCGCTTTCTATAAACCGATTTTCACAGTTGCAAAAATCGATACATCGACGTGGTTCAGACCCTTCGCTGATCGATTATAGCACCCATTTGAGCTAATCGATTTTTCAAGGTAGAATACAACCATTTCCACACATTCACCGAATTCCCCCAACCTACTGAATTTACTTGAATTTATGTGACCCTTAACTGTCCCTTTTCTAAGCTAGTGCTGATTATAAAAAACCTTTCAGCTGAATACACTTTCCCCTGCTTAGAATTTTGATTCCGTCACAACTTCCCTCACAACTTCACCATCAATCTTCTGATTTCACCTGATTCTCTCCAACTATTAGGTATATTTCCCTAGATTTGTTGGGTATTCATAACAACCGCCCTTTCTCAGAGTCCTTCTAATGACCTCGTTGAACGAATCAAAGCTAACAATGGAAAGTATGCATGGCATATTTTTTTCAAGCATTAAAGTTTAAGTATAAATTTAAATATACATTAAAACAAATTTAAATATCCGAGCGATTCGTTCTTCTCATTTTTTCGAAATGATTAAATAAATCCGAAATATTCCCTCCATGAATATCTGCAAAATGCGCTCGGAAAGACATGTCAACGTTTCATTTTTGAATACAGTCTAAATATTGCACAAATATGAAGCATATAGGGACTTCTAGGATGGTCGAATATTGAGCGCAAGTGGAGCAGAGGAAATCAATTACAAGCCCTACAAGAGAAACAGTGAGAATCCCGCTCAAAAATCGCAAGAAGCCCTGATGCACTTCCTTGCTTCAATTGATTCATCTGATTTCGAAATGCGCGCGTCAGTCAATGCATGTGGCCCGGAGAGCAACCTGAACGCACTGAACGTTGCAATCACAACCGAAACGCACCGCAAGTTCGAATATCAACTGCTCTGCGTTTCGGTCGCAGTGGTCGGGGAGGGGCGGGATCGGTTGCGCTCCGGGCCTGCTACTATCTGAGATAAATGCACGATTCACGCGACATCACACCTACAATTTCCTTTATGCCAAGTCACGTCAAATTTTATGCTGCGATGCAGCCGCTAGTCGTAGTGAGACCTCGATTCTCAAACAATTCTGAAACCTCATGGTTTACGATGACCATTATTCGTCCCAGCCTACTGCGCGCTGCGCCTGCGTCGCGTGTCGACACATCTCACTGGGGCGCGACAGCAGCTCCCCACATCTGACTCGTGGAGCCTTAAATTATGATTAGAGTGTGAAAAACACGGGAGCCATGTCTCAATTGGGCGAAATCTAAATTAGCTGTGCAGTTCTGCACACTACTCTATGAGACTCCTATGATTCTTTTCAAGTTGATGTTTGCCATGTATAAATTAGCGTATTCGATCCAAAAAAAAAAACCTAAGTTTAGTAACGGGTATGACTTTCGTTGAAAATGCCATTTTGACCAAGTGTGCTTACTTAGAGGCAATGTTCACGATGATTTTCCTTCCCGAGTTTTCCACTCAAAACAATGCGTCGGAAACCGAGTGTTACCAAAAATACGAAGAAACGGCGAGAAACGCATTAAAACGTCGTGTTTCAGTGACATTATTCTATAACATGGACTAGTTGGTGCCCCTGCTTCTACTGAACCCAGCAGACGTTTGAGTGTACACAGGGAACGTTCGAGCGATATAGCGTGCACAACTCTATCGCGAAAGTATCCCGCACATTGCATAAAGGTGTCGCCGTCCGGCACACTAAGGCCTCTGGTCCATAATACCTTAGGATCCGTACCTAGGGAGTCATGGAGTCTTTGGCCACAAGCCACAATTTCGCCACCCTGAACTGTCGATCGCTGTCGAGTGATATCCAAAAAACTGCGCTATCCAGACTTCTGAGCTATTTCCATGCACCGTTTGCTGCTTTGCAGGAAACCCGCCTCAGGATAGACCCGTCATCAGCGTCGGAGAGTACACCATCTACTGCGGTAACGCTGACGATAGGAGAGTGGGAGGCTGTGCAATAGCTGTAAGGAAGGATTTCAATGGAATGGTCAAGGAGTTCGGCTCAACGTCGTGTCGGAATGCATTCGTACGACTGCGGGATCATAGAGGATTCAATCTGTGGATAGTGAGTGCTCATGCGCCCACTGAAACCGCCGAAGACAATTCGAAGGATGCATTTTATGAGGAACTCAATACGTTGCTGGCCAGGATACCTTGTCAACATGCTGTTGTCGTGGGGATTGACGCAAATGCGAAGATGGGACTTGATCAGGAATCCGAAGTACTCGGTAAATGGTTCTACCCAGTGGAGCAAACATCGGACAATGGCTACCGCCTTGTCGCCTTTGTGAACGCAGTGGTCTGATTATTGCATCGACATTCAAGAGGAATCATCGCCGCCATCAGCTTACGTGGCAGGGACCAACCCGGCTATCTCCAGAAGAGCAGCGGAAGCGGAAGATGACAACTTTGAAACTACAGCTTGACTATGTCCTGACGAGGAATATTCCAGTATCGGACATTCGAAGATCTAGAGCTGTGTGGGATGTCGCATTCGATTCGGATCACCGTCCTGTTCTGTTGAACTTCACTGCGAGGATTCATAAGAGGAAGCGAGGGCTCAGCCTCTCCAGAGGATTGACATGACAAGTCTCAGAGATGAAGAGTGCAGAAGGAATTTCCGACAACGCTTTTCTATTCACATCGGAGTACGGACTAAGAAGAAACTTTGCGACGCGGATTCTTTTGTCAAGTGCATCCAGGACGCTTCGAAAGAGGCACTCCCGGCTGTACAGCCTAAGAAGAAGTTCGCCTACGTCTCAGAAGAAACAACATCTACCTACAACAGAGTATGTGCTCTCCGAACTGCAGGAAACTTCGTGGAGGAGAAGCGTCTGAGGAGGAAGTTGCGTCGGCAGCTTCAAAGTGACCGCGAACGAGAGTGGACGTGTAGAGCTAAGGAGTTCGGAGAAGGCTTGGGAGGAGAAGAATCCGAAGAAAGCCTACACGTTGCTGCGACAGTATAGCGGGAAGATGAAGAGATGTTCTCCTGTCTTGAACACTACCAATGGAGTTGCAGTTGGTGATGCGACGCTGCCAATATGGAAGGATTACCTCAGTTCACTACTGAATCGTCCAGCGCCATCAGTACCTGAGCTCCCGCATGTTCAGAGAGCACATTACGATGTCAGTGAGGAACCGCCGACTGAGTCTGAAATTTTGGATTGTGTCCGGAAAATGAAGAATGGAAAGGCAGGTGGAGATGACAACATCACTGCTGAAATGCTGAAAGCTCTTCCTCCGTCTGGGATTCGTGAAATGACCAACACCATCCGTGCCATATGGATGAGCGAAAGGATACACGATTCGTGGAGACATGCGATCATCGTACCTCTTCACAAGAAGCTATCCGTCACGGATCCTAAGAGCTACAGAGGAATCCCTCTACTTCGTGTCATGTACAAGGTTTTAGAACGTATCATTCTCGAGCGACTTATCAAACATCGTGAAGGAACGACCAGAGATGAGCAAGCCGGTTTTCGACCTGGAAGATCGACCATCGACCAAGTGTTCGTCGTGAGAAGAGTAATTGAATCGTGGCAGCGGTTTTCGAAGCCATTACAGCTTGCTTTTTTGGACTTTGAAGCCGCGTTCGACTCTCCTCATCGTGATCGATTGCTCAATGCTCTGCGAGCAGATGGAGTCCCGGAAAAGTATGTTCGGTTAATCGAGGACATGAACAAAGGAACAACAGCAGCAGTTCGTACACCTGTCGGATTTACGTCAGCTTTCGAGGTGAAAACAGGAGTAAGGCAAGGAGCCGTTGCAGGACCTTTTCTTTTCAACTTCGCCGTTGATGACATCATGCGTAGAGTTGCAGAACAGTTTCCTGCGGATGTGATCCTAACACCATCAGGACGCTCCTTGTCGACCTGGAGTACGCCGACGACATTGTGTTATTCGCTGAAAACAACGCAAAACTGCAAAGGATTGTGAACCTCGTTTCGAAGTAATGCCGCAGCCTATGGACTTCGTCTTCGTCCCGACAAATGCAAGCAGATGTGGGTCTCTCAGAGGCCTTCAACTGGAGTTTGTGTGGACGGACAACGTATCGAACTGGTGGACGATTTCTGTTATTTGGGCTGGTTGCTGAAGAACGATGGTAGTTATGCAGCGGATATTCGACAACGATGTGCGAAAGCTACGTCTGCATTCAATTCTCTAACCAAGTGTTTGTGGTCTACCACCATCGCGAAGGAAGTCAAGTTGCGCGTCTACCTATCCGCTATTCGCCCTATCATGATGTACGGATCGGAGACGTGGGCAGCACCGAAAACGCAGATGGAAAGGTTGGATTGCACGGAGAGGAAGCTTTTAGGCGTTTGCTTGGATATTTCTGGCCGCGTGTATGCCATAACGAAGACCTTTACAAGGAAATCGACGCAGTACATCAACGCTTGACACGAGGGAGGTGCCAGCATCTCCTAACGCCATCTCAAGCAGCAATGGAAAGTCGACTTCGACTGCTCGGGCATATACTAAGAAGAACGCCGGATCGTCTCGTACAACACGCTTTAAAAATGCTTCCAAATCCTGTCTGGAAACGGCCACCTGGGCGTAGGCGAAAGTTCTGGACGGATGTGGTCAAAGATGATTTAAAGTCACTCGGCATCGAAAGACAGTTCAGGCGCGATGTTTCGTTTCGCAGGAAATGGAATAGTGACAGCTGGATGGAATGAGTTCAAATTGTGGCTGAAGACCGTGAAAAATGGACACGGCTGACTACTAGGACGGCACACCTCGGTGAAGATGCGGAATGACCGCGTCAGGCGAAAGCCAACCGATTAAGCCAAGTAAGTCAACATGGACTAGATGCCCGATTGGATGAACGTGTTCACGGTGGTTGTCACCGGTAAGAATTGGGGTTAATCAAAATGGAAGAATATTTCAGGCAAAACAGTATTAGTTAGGGTCCACAGGAAAGAACGGTGCAATAGAGAGTAGAGAATTGCAAAAAACCGATCCACAATAGATTTCATTGTCACAACGAACAATTCCAATGAGAGTAAAGTGGCGGGGTGAGAGTAAAGGATTTCTTGCTCTTCTGGTGCGTTTTTCTCAATTTCACCGTCATCTCAGTTCTACCCGGGGGCCAAACAATCGTTTTAGCGATGAATCTCGAAATCGAAGATTATCGTGAACACTGCCTTTGATCAGATGACTTTTTTCACTTTTTCTTTCGCGCTTCGGTCCTAAAGCTCCAAAAAAATCAATTCTTCTCTGACAATCTGATCCTATCTTTACTTCACGATGGACGTATCAAAGCCCACTAATTTTTTTTAAATCAAAAACGGAATTTTTGCATACCAAATAACCCATTACATGTTCGGTCGAAAATAATATTGCGACCACTAGAATTCAAAATGTGAAATGTTCGGAATTTCTCCAAATTATAAAGGAGCAAAACATTCCAAATGTTACTTATAGGAAGTATTGTTTGGAAATTCTCCTGATCATCGGTTAAATCGTGTTCCCTCCAAATATTTGGAATTTCCTCGTTTTCGTCTTTTCAAGTGGCAATTATGTGTATTGTGCCAACTATTTTTAATTACATACTGCGGACTGTTTTCCATGGCAGTATTTCTTCGCTATTCGTTACCTCCTGAACGACGAGACCGGCTTAGTTGACTACTCAGTCGTTCGTGAGCGCGACCCAGAGGCGCGACGAGATACCGCCGCGTTTGGCACGTTTCGCCGCGCAGTAGGTTGGGACGGATAATCAGGATCATGGTTTACGGCCAGACACCACCAGGGCGCAGTGCTGGTACTCTTCTGCACGGCATGTGGTGCTTTTGCCTTTCTACACCTCAACACTCTCTGAGTTTCCGACAAGATGAAACTGAGTGAGCCGTAGTTCGTCTGTCATCATCTGCCCAACTACCTAGTTGGTGCGCCAAACATTCGTCAATGCATAGGCTGGAAACGCGTCTAGCAAAATTTATCCTCCTCTTTGCAGCTACGTGCAGGTCATTGACATAGCTTCAGGAACTGAGCGAGCGGTGCTGGATTGGCCCACAAGTCTATTATAGAGAGTGTAGTAAGCGTCTTCGGCCAATCAAACGCACTGCAGTAGAATCAAATTTTGATGAAGTGCAGGATGTTACGTAAAGATACCTCTAGTCGCCGTCGCGCGGCGTGGCTGTGACGTCGCGTTGCGATGGAGCGCGCTCTTCACAGTACATATTCACCGCTAGCCGCATCATGATGAGGCCCTTGCCGCGCCGCGCGGAGTACAGTTACGGAGCTTCGGGGGCGAAAAATATTTTGTCATTGGGGCGCGTTTCCGTACGCGTTCCACTTGCACGATCACTATCGCACCGCTTTATCGATTAGAAGATGGACGACAGAAGCATTGCATTCTTCAGAAAATGCATGCTCATGTCAAAAGAAAGACCAATACAGAGGTAATAGGTCTACTAGACTGCAAAGGCGATTTGGCCAAATGTGAATTGTATTTGGAAATGCCGTTAGTAAAATCATTTCAACCAAGGAAACGTTTAATGCAACTTTGTTAGACAAGTATTCACTTCTCACAAGGGAACCACAATAAGTCATAGCGACCATTCCAAATGAAATGTGCTTTTTAGAACCATTTTCGGACGAAACGTCCGAATGTGCCCATCGCAGCTGCCTAGACCCACTCTGAAAAAAAGTTATAAGCGTTTTTGAAAGCTTCGCGGCAAGGTAAGGGTACCCCCCATGGAATTTTTAGGGTGTTTTAAAAGTTTTCCCCTGATTTTGCGAGAAACATGTATGTAGGGGTAATCTGGGGTGCTGAACACGAATCTGGAGTTTGCTTGCCCAAATTTCAAGGTTTACTGTAGGTTACCGTAGGTAACATGCCATTTAGGAGGCAAAACCGACCTTAATATTCCGATAATCGACAAATGGACATCAAATTCGTATTCAGCACCCCAAATAACCCCCACATAGGAACTTTGAGACAAATCTGAGACTTTGACCAAACTACCGTCTACCCACCGTAATCTACCGTAAGCTGCCAAAAATCGATAAACCGACATCAGATTCGTGTTCAGCACTCCAAATAACCCCCAGAGAAATATTTTGAGCATGATCTATAGCAGCACTCCGGAAATCGTCAAAAGTCGCGATTTGCCACCAAATTCTCCCCCGATGGGAATCTGTGAACGAATACAACCGAAAATCCGTACAAGCCCAAAACGCTCTTGTCTGCGCAAAGTTTGGAAAATGTTCCTTCAACCTAACTTCGCTTAGTGGGGTAGTTTTGGGCAACATATGAGGTGCGTTCCCGGATTTTCGTAAAAATAATGCGCTTTTTGGAGGGTACAATAAGTACGAAAATCAGAGAAAAAATGCCTATAACTTTTTTCAAAGCGGGTCTAGGCAGCTGCGATGGGCATATTCGAACTTTTCGTCCGAAAATGGTTCTAGAAAAGTACATTTCATTTGGAATGGTGAATATGGCTTATTGTGGTTCCCTTGTCAGTTACAAAATTATCATAGGTACCGCATGTTGTGAGACATACGGGCTTGCACTGTCACACCCTTGGGTGGTGTGGCAGGTTGGAGTAGGTTAAAATGGTGCTATCCTAGCTGTGGAGGGGGCGGGGGCGCTATGGTTCGATACCACAGTGGCCCCCGCTGCGATAGCGCCGTTGAAATACGGATAGAAGGGGAGGGGGGGGGGCGAAGAGAATTTTCGCACCCACGTCAAAGGTTTGCCCACGCGGAGTTTCAACCCCTTAGGGGAATTCGGGAAACGTTTGCCTTACGTATTAAACTTTATAAAGATTCCGATAGTGGAGAAATTTTGACGTGGATGTGAATTCTTTTAGACGCTCCTCTTCAGTGTGTTTATTTGAGCCAAGGGCATTTTTGCTCTTCAGAGTGTGCGAAGGTATGTAGTCCCAATCATTTCTCTGAAGCTTCTACTTACGTCATTTTGTAGTATAATTATAACAGTTGTCACGTTTCGTAGGATAACATGGGAGATCAAAAGCTATGCGTTAACGAAATTGTCTTTTTGGTGTCGTCTGTATAGTTGCACTTGCGATGTGCTGGATTCAGTATTAAATTCGCATTTGCACGTAGGTTTCCCCTATTTTCGGCCAGGGGTCTGAACCCCGTAGTGAGTGAAATTCAGAACGCATTCGAGAGCTTACAATTAGTATAAAATTGAGGTATTTTCCCTAATATCAATTCAAAGATCCGCCAATTCCCTGAATACATTAATTATACACGTGCGGATCGCGGCTGCTCTAGCAAAACCTGCGCCCATTTAAAGGGACGGGAGGAAAACGCGCTCCAACGCTAAAATATCTTTCGCCCCCGAAGCTCCGTAACTGTACTCCGCCGCGCGACGGCGACTAGAGGTGTCTTTACGTAACATGCAGCAGCCAGCCGGGGGAGGGAAAAGAGGCACTCCGATGTGGGCGGGGCCCTAGAGCGCATGGCGCGCGCACCATTTCGTGAACACCTTCTCGTGGATAAAAGAAACGAATAGAAGAAGCAGTAACCATCTGGTACAGACAAAATGGAATAAGGGTAGCTAATCATTCCAGAAATATCCAAGAAAAACGCATTGCGTTGTGAAAGGGACTCATCTGCAAGAACGTGCGCGCGCCATGCGCTCTCAGGCGCCTCCCACACCAGAGTGCCTCTTCGGGCGCACCCCAGCCAGCCAGTTCCACTACCACATAGAAAAAAACTCCTCGTGGGGTTGTTCATGCTCTTGGTAGTCGACTTCACAGATCGACAGACAGATGTATAAGAGGAGCTTACAACTCAAACAGAGCGTACATATTATAGTTGTACACGAACGAGCTTTTCGAAAGATTTTTCGGAATTGTTTTTGTTCGTTCGAGAACTCGTCGAACGATTTTTTTTCAAATTCCGTTCGTTCGAAAGCCGATTTCTCGAAATTTTTCCGAAATTCGTTCGTTCGGAATTTTTTCGAACAAATTTCGAAAACAGTTCGAAATTTTCAACGAATTTCGAAAAAAAATAAAAATTTCGATTAGTCTCGAATTTCGTTCGTTCGAAATTTTTTCGAAAATGTTCAACTATGGTCTCTTCTTGGACACGTACCCCCTTCCCTGCAGCAGCACCATGATTTTCCTCTTCAGTCACGACTTCAGATGTTCTCGTCTCCTCGTTAGCGTCAGTTATATCAGAAGCATCACCTCCGCAGGCCACAGCAGCATTCTTTTCCTCAGACATAATAAGGAGCCAAGTAGAGCAGAATCACCTGAAAATGAGGAAAATATAGGAAATTCACCGAAACTACTCATTCAAAGATTTTCGCCGCAAAAACAACAGACTGAATCGCGAGATTCACAAAGACCAAATGAAACATTTTGAGATGAATAAGTTGAGCCTGGCAGGTTGACGTGACGCGATGCTCAACTTATCTGAACATGTTAAATGCTCAAAATGGTAGATGGACCCCGAAAATCTTTTTTTTTGCAACCTAAACCTGTACAGGGGATTCAGAATGCTACAGTCAAATATGCGCTCTGATGGCCTTCGTTAGCGAAGACGTTGAGCAGCCCGTTGATCGATAACAACACACACGTAGGCCGTCAAGAACGGTGGAGTGAACGGGATGCTAAACGAATGATGACGTCACAGGACGGAGAGGGCAACCCTCCGACGGCGAACGCGATGCTCCGCGCTTGGCAAAACGGGTCACTGAACAGGATGCCGTGGCACAATCGATAACGCCACAGACGCCACAGGGGGCGGTCCTCCTCGGCTAATGCCATGGAGACAAAACACAAAACGATTGACCGTGAAATAAATTGTGTTGCGTGCATCCTCATACAAGACACGCCCCCCTTACGCGCAATTCTTCGGTAGGTCGTCGCGTTCGAATAGCGAGCAATGCATGCAGGAATTGGGAAGAGGGCATACTACGTACCGTTGCAGAGCGATTTAGGGTTATGGGGTGTACTAAATGAATAATATATGATTTTCCTAACCTATCTTTCTCTAACATTGGTTTCTGTGCACTATACTTGGGCCGAATCGAAAGATCGAATCATCATCCGATTGAAAAAAGTCGACTTCGATTAAATCGACTAAGTCGACTATTCGAAAAGTGGAGAATCCGGCTAAATCGTAGAGTCGATCATTCGAAAAAGGGCGATTTTCGGATGAGTCGAGAAGTCGATCATTCGAAAAAGGGCGATTTTAGGATAAGTCGAGAAGTCGATCATTCGAAAAAGGGCGATTTTCGGATAAGTCGAGAAGTCGATCATTCGGAAAAATGTGTTTTTAGACTTATTCGAAAAAGTTGAAATTTCGGCTAAATCGGAAAGTAGACCATTCGAAAAAGTCTAATTTTCGACTTATTCGAAAAGTCGATCATTCGAAAAAATTTCCAATTTGCCCAAGTATACTGCGCACTATTAATACTATTGCTGGGAAATCTCACTAGTTCTTTTGCGAACTGCATCCGGACCTTGTGTTGGGTCGATCATCTATTGGACTTTTCACCCGTAGGTACGCAAACACCACTTATTTCAGAAAGGCCAACTGAGAAGCGAAAAGCTCAAGCGCACGCATGGAAGCGAACTAGAAGGTCAAGTTGAAGCCGCTCTCGATGTAACTAGATAGAAAGAATTTGGCCACGTGTTTTATTTGTGGAATGCGCTCACCTCCTACTGCTAGCGGAGACATCATTTCGTCGCGTAGCTGCTCCGACCTCTACGGCCATTGGTATACTTCAGCGACAGCCGGTCGCCGGCGACGGACACGGCGACGGAGTCTTCGTCGCCGCATTAAATTCCACGCGCTTTTGCAGACTGACAATTCCGCACATGCGCATCTGCACAGCAAACAAAAAAATCGATTATGGCCATGCCATCACAGTTTACGTGGGATTCCGTGACATTTCCAATTGTTTTCACATTCTGTCACAATATAATCATCATTGTAGTCGTTTTAACCATCCCTGTTTTTAGTTGGTAGTTGGGGAAGCGGAAAATCTAGTTTCAGAGAAGAGGCAAATCCATACATTCGACAGCCTAGACAAATGTATAAATAAAAAGAACGGTTCATAAGTAATTGAATGGAATAATGACAGCACATAAATACCCAATTGAAAAAACACTGCAGGAAAACAACTAAACCGAAACGTACAAAACTATAATGTCTTTTCATGTCACTATACTGTCCATGGTATGCCAAAATTACATAAAACATCATGAAATAGATGAATATGTGGAGTCCAGGGGAGCCAGCGACAGCCCGTCGCTGTGCGCAGCACAGCGACGGGCCGTCGCTGCGGCGACGGAGTGTACCAGGGTTACGTCAGTGAAAACTATAACACCCCTCAGCGACCTGTTCCAGCGACGGGCGCACGCAAACTGATCCCGCGGCCGACCCTGGCATAGCACCGGTGCTGGTCCCGACACGATGAGTGATAGTTGTCGAAACCTGTCGCTGCAGCGACAGGGAGGTATATCAATGGCCTACAAATGCGAAGCATGGGCTCACGATAATTGCTTTAGTGGAGTTTGCGGCCCTGCAGTCTATGCGAAAGGGGCGTTTGGCGGGAGGAGGAAACACTCCCGCCTGCGGGCAAATGTAATCGTACATTTTCTGGATCCCTTCTGGCAGATTCAAATGCATCGCAGTGAATCCTGTCTCAAAATTTCCGAATGCGGTTCACCTCCTGTGTCAATCGAGAAAAAGGTTTCTCCCCAAGAAATTCAATGGGAAGCACTGATTTGTCTTGTTATTTTGTTGTTCAGCTATCTCTTTTATGACTAAGTAGGTTGTGTTATCGTAATTGTTATGTAATTGTCACTCCTAACTGTTGAGTCTACATTGTTAAAAGCCAAAAAGCTGCAATCAAGAATTTTTCAAATGAAGCATAATGAAAGATCTAAAGTTCATCGCCTCACATCCCCTGCAGATCGACTTATATGCCCTCCTATCTAAAAAAAACTCTCGAAGAATATAAGAGGGCTGGAAAAAAAACCATATGCGGCTCGAAACACAGGCAAACTCTCTAAAAAACACTTTTCGCGGTTACCCGCTGCCTTTAGCCTTTATTAAGGAATTGCGCGTAAGGGGGCGGGTCTTGTACTTGGATGCACACAACACAATTTATTTCACGGTCAATCGTTTTGTGTTCTCTGTCAATTGAGGGCGTCGACGCGCCAGTAATTTGGGTGCATTGGGTGCATTGACTATGGCGCGCGTCTACCCCATTCCGATTTTCTGGCCAAAGCTCGAATCGGGCGACGCGCGGGGGCAAAAATGGTGGCGTCGCGTTGGTTGTGCAGTGTGTTCCTGCAGACAATCTTTTTAACCAGACAACAAAAAAGCTTTATGAACAGTTGCTGTTCCACACAGTCTCTACACCGTCGCATTGGATATTGTATTTATTTATCTTCTGACTTTCCTCTCACACTATTGCCTGTGATTTCCCGCGGTTTCTATCCTATACAGTATTGCTTGATTTGAGGTATTCGGCGTGCTCTTCACAGATGCATTCAAATTCATCGCTCTGTCTACGGAACAGTTCTAATTCTATTCAGATGTTAAGTTTAGAGTGTTATTTTGAAAAACAGAAAGACAAAAAAGATGCACTCAATATTTTCAACGATCCTTCACTGACCCCACCTTGATGCGCTGCTTCGCTGTATTACCTCTGGTAATCTTGTGGCCCTTTGCCAATGGGAACGATGCCTCCACACATAGAGCCAGAACTACACCAACACGAATTGGTTCATCCACCTTCATATCCTTTTTTGGCCTAATTTAACCTAGAACTGGTCTGAACACGCCACAAAATTGTTCGTTGACATATATCAGTGCGGTTTTCATCATGAATAAGCAATAGTTTTTGTAATCTCAAACTTTAAGACCTTATAGGAGGGAGAGAAAAACTGTAAAGCACGCTAAATTCAAGTAACAGTACCAGTTGTGTGATTTAACTCAACTTTACTACTTTCAGTGAGTGGTGGCTCTAATTGTAAGTTCCAAAGCTATGCATCTCAGGGTAAGAGGTGCTCATTTCCTACAGCGAAACGGGAACGCTCGATAATTTATAGCACGTACGTATTAGTTTATGAAATTTTTGAACAACACATTACCAATTTTGGAATTCTTCTGTACATACCCGCATCAAAAAACATTTTTAGGCAGGATGTGAGCTCGTACATGCAGGAAGTAAAAACGGGTTTTGATGGGCTACTCCTTATGTAAGTGCTGATTTTGCTTTGTGATGTCTAGTCTATAGTGTTCAGTTTCACATTGGTTAAATTTCAATTTACTTACAGTACCGAAAGCGATCTTGATTGTACCACAAACACGAAGATGGCCAAGCCCTGCTCAGCTTCTGATGGATTGTAAATGAGGCAAATACGCACGACGTCATCGTTTCCATTTTCATTCTAATCAAATACGTGTTCAATCACTCAGGTAAAGGTGTGGCTGTTTTTGTATTTTTTTCCATTTGTCGCCATTCCTTCCTTCGCTTCCATGACGTGATTCCTACTTTTTTTTACCGAGAACCGTAATACTGTTAATTAAAATGCTGCTTGCTAATATTCCCATAGAAACTCATAGTGACATCCATTCCCTGATTATTAATTCTTATGGATGTAACGATAGTAAAATCTAAGTAGGTATATAAGCGATTTGTGGTGAACCCTCGACTTCGATTGTCATCATCGGCGGAGCGGTAGGCCTCGAGAGAACTATAACTGGTGATAAATATGCTTTGATGAAGAAGCGGTCGTTCGTAGCTGGTGATGAGCGAAATCAAGAGCCCGTTAAAGATGAAGAAGATCATAGTATGTTCTTACTATGGTCTTGGTCATCTTCAAAGGGCTCTCGATGTAAAGACCAGGACCAAGACCATATAAATGTTCTTTCATAATTATTGTGAATAACTGTACATTTCTTCCATCTGCATACATTTGATTCGCTTACCCTATACCTGTGAATTTTACTATTTCATGTATTAGAGCCTTACTTCTGTCCCATCATCATGGGAATAGCAAATGATCGCCACAATAATAACCATGTTGTGTATTCACCTTTGCGCTTATGTTCTCATCTCGTATATAATAATAATGCTCATGAGCGAATTGTAGTGAACATGTAAAAGCGTTTTCAAGTGGACAATAAAGAATTAATTTTATTATACGCTGTTTTCGCAGCAGCAAATTGAGCTGGAGAATTAAATTGAATGGAAAGCAATATTGCAGTTCATAGTGTCTGCACGGGTGCAGTTGCTATAACACAACTCGATTAGAACACGAAATGCACCAATTTGAAAAGGCTAGGTTAATAGCCTACGGCCGCTCTAGAATCTTTCGGGTCACCCGCGATGGCCACTGGGATGCTCCGCAATTATCGGGTCTCCCGCGCTACCATCGCGTTTCGGTTGTCCCGCGAGACCTTAATGGGGACGACGCCTTGGAGCAGATTCGGATGACACCGCAATTGGTCGTCGCGTCGACGCCCTCAATTGCCAGAGTTTTGTCTCCATGGCATTAGCCGTCCTCCTCCTAGGCCCACCGCTATGCTAAACGCTTTGCAAAACGACTCGATGGCCGGGATGCTCATTCGTCGATGATGACCCGTTTTGCCTTCAGAGAGCAATCGTCAGCATTGAGGAATGGTCAAAAACTTGGCAGTTGCCATTAGCTCCAGAGAAAACAAAATCACTTACAATTGGGAATTCCATATCTATTCCAAACTATCAACTGCATGGTTCAATTATACCAATGGCGGACAAAATAGTTGATTTAGGTCTCCATTATGATAGTAAGCTAGATTTTTCAGAACACTATAGAGTGATTAGCAGAAGGGCCTTAAACAAGACTTATCAAATTTTTAAGGGGTTATCCACAAAAAACAGATGTTTTATTGCAAGGCTAAAAAACGTTTGTCAGGCCCATTGTAGAAAGTGGTACATCAGTATTTAATCCTCATAAGAAAAAAGATGAGGAGTTACTTGAGCGAGTTCAAAATAATTATACGAGAAAACTTGTAATTAGATACAACGGCTTCCTGCACTCTCGGGTACCGAATGCGGCAGTGAGGAATAAATTTCTTGAGCTCCATTCCTTGTCATCTAGAAGAAAATTCGCTGATGCTTGTTGAGTGTTCAAAATACTATCTGGTCAGCTCTCCATACGCGCGTCAAAATTCTATAAACTAATTCCTTCGAAAACTAGAGGTACATCTCTCAAAATTTGGTATTCTAAACCAAAATTAGGCATTAGGGCGCACTCATTTACAGCTCGCGCTGGATCGACTTATTTAGCTCTGAAGAGTGACATCTCTCCATCCCTCAAGGGTTTTTGCTCCTTTAAGCGAATGGCAAAAAAGATTCGAGTTTTCCATCACTCTACGTTTGATTGTTCTCACATTACAGATGACTCTGGTTCTACAAGAATTGTTAGAAAACAATTAACTGATTTGGTGCGTTTTATTGTTGGCTGTTGATGTCTTTATCATGGCTGTCTCAAATATTCGTAAATAAATCAATCAATCAATACGGTGAACGGGGCGACCCCTCCCGTTCTATGGTGCACGCCATGCTCCCCCTTCTTCAGAATAGCTCCCCCTTCGCCAAATCCTGTCACACGTTTTAATTCGAATTCCTGTGTTCACACTCTGAAGATTTCAGAAATGTTGCGAACACTAATTTCAACAACTTACCGAAGTCTTCCGTAAGTTGTTGAAATCGTGATCGTAAGTTGCGCAGCCTCATGCCCTAACGTGTTCGCAACATTTTCGGAACTGTTCTGTAACACTTTAAAATGTTGATTCCAACTATTAGTGGCTCGCCGCGATCGACTGATCGCGACGCGAACCCTCCGCCGCGGCCATTAGGTCGCGGCGCCGCGGGGTTCGCGTTGCGACGACGGGCGATCGGGGCGCGGGACTACACCCGCGTGTTAGTTACTTGCATGTGCATCTATGCATTGGTAGCGGTTGAAACCGATCATAGGAGCATACAAGTGTTGTAACCTGAGTGAATCACCACCCAAGGTGAGCACAGTGAGCACTTAACACAGAAATAATTGCGGTTTAAAAAAAAGTTTTTTCTTCTCTGTTCAAGCTGTTTTGGCGAGGCGTAATATAATATTCGGTTTCTCCGAATAACCCAGACTCTTTATGGCTTCCCGTGAAACTTTATTTTTAGAAGTTTGCATTTGAATAAATAGTGCATTAGCAGTAGTGGATAATTATATCTGTTGATACTCGTCTCCTTTAGAGTCGCCTAATCTACCTCTGATGAAAGAACATGCGGCTTCTATTAGCCCTAAATAATGACACCCACAAGGACTCACGGGATTCCTTCAATAGAGCAAATATAGCAATTTTTCACAAACTTTGATTCTTGAAATTTTTTCTTTGTGCGATGAACTTGAGACGCCAATTTTGCTAGTTTAAAAGTTAAAACAAACCACTAATCAGCAATATTTATTTTGCAAAGTATTGATTTTGTTTTCAAAAACTGAAAAAAAAACTTTGAATAGGTTGTTTGATAGAGTAATAAATAATTGTGAAAGTGAATTGTGCATTTTTTTGTTTTTACCCGCTCATAATGCCGAAAAAGCATAGAAATCTTTCTAATTTCACAAAAAAAACATGTTTTCTTCGTGCTGTTATAGTGTAAGCGAAGTTTGTTCTCAATGAAGTCTTTTTTACATACTTTGGACAAAAGCAATCGAAAGATAACACTTAGAAGCCAGGAACAAAAGTCGTGTTACATATGCAATGTAATCATTCCCTACTGCTACCACACTCTTTATTCAAATGCAAATTTCTAAAAGTTTAGCTTCCTGGCAAAAGTAATGATTTGGCAATGGTATAATTTCAAGAAATCAAAAAGTTGAAAAAAAATTAGAAAAAAAACGTCTTGAAATATCTTTAAAAATGATTTGGCGCAAAATAACCACAAGTAATGAAAAAACTGTGAAATGTAGTGAAATGATTGACATCGGATTTGGCGGTCAGTCGTAGGCCAACTTTTTATAAGTAGTGACAGACGAGGTATAGGATTTTACAAGCTTCTCCGTTTAAGTTATCAAAGCTAAATCAGGCGCGCAACGGAAACCTTAAAACATTTCATTGAAGCTGTAATACGGAATTCAGGGTGGGTCAAGCTATGTAAACGTAACGCTCAGATCCGATGCGCGCTTGATTTAGCTTTGATAACTTTAACGGAGAAGCTTGTAAAATCCTATACCTCGTCTGTCACTACTTATAAAAAGTTGGCCTACGACTGACCGCCAAATCCGATGTCAATCATTTCACTACATTTCACAGTTTTTTCATTACTTGTGGTTATTTTGCGCCAAATCATTTTTAAAGATATTTCAAGACGTTTTTTCTCTAATTTTTTTCAACTTTTTGATTTCTTGAAATTATACCATTGCCAAATCATTACTTTTGCCAGGAAGCTAAACTTTTAGAAATTTCATATATTTTTCCCAAAGGTTCCCATTTTGACCTGAGTTTTGTTTAGCGATTCCCATTTTGGAGAGGCGAAACCTCTTATGACAGCTTTCGCCTTCCGTAAATAATGAAATTGGTACGAATCGGTGTTGTCTGAGAACCATAACTCCAAAAAATTGTGACCCGCAACCATAAAAAACGACCCTCGCTTTCCCATTGGGGGCCCGCACACTTTCGACGGCGTCCCGCGCTTTCCCACTGAGGGCCCGCACACTTTCTACGGCGTCCTGCGCCCTCCCACTGGGTTACCGCACACTTTCTACGGCGTCCTGCGCACTCCCACTGGTGGCCCGCACACTTTCTGCGGCGTCCTACGCATTCCCACTGGGTTACCGCACACCTTCTACGGCGTCCTGCGCACTCCCACTGGTGGCCCGCACACTTTCTGCGGCGTCCTACGCATTCCCACTGGGTTACCGCACACCTTCTACGGCGTCCTGCGCACTCCCACTGGTGGCCCGCACACTTTCTGCGGCGTCCTACGCATTCCCACTGGGTTACCGCACACCTTCTACGGCGTCCTGCGCACTCCCACTGGGTTACCGCACACTTTCTACGGCGTCCTGCGCACTCCCACTGGTGGCCCGCACACTTTCTGCGGCGTCCTGCGCACTCCCACTGGGGCCCCCACACTTTCTACGGCGTCCTGCGCACTCCCACTGGGGTCCCGCACACTTTCTACGGCGTCCTGCGCACTCCCACTGGGGTCCCGCACATTTTCTATGGCGTCCTGCGCACTCCCACTGGGGTCCCGCACATTTTCTACGGCGTCCTGCGCACTCCCACTGGGGTCCCGCACACTTTCTACGGCGTCCTGCGCACTCCCACTGGGGTCCCGCACACTTTATACGGCGTCCTGCGCACTCCCACTGGGGTCCCGCACACTTTCTACGGCGTCCTGCGCACTCCCACTGGGGTCCCGCACATTTTCTACGGCGTCCTGCGCACTCCCACTGGGGTCCCGCACACTTTCTACGGCGTCCTGCGCACTCCCACTGGGGTCCCGCACACTTTCTACGGCGTCCTGCGCACTCCCACTGGGGTCCCGCACACTTTCTACGGCGTCCTGCGCACTCCCACTGGGGTCCCGCACACTTTATACGGCGTCCTGCGCACTCCCACTGGGGTCCCGCACACTTTCTACGGCGTCCTGCGCACTCCCACTGGGGTCCCGCACACTTTATACGGCGTCCTGCGCACTCCCACTGGGGTCCCGCACACTTTCTACGGCGTCCTGCGCACTCCCACTGGGGTCCCGCACACTTTCTACGGCGTCCTGCGCACTCCCACTGGGGTCCCGCACACTTTCTACGGCGTCCTGCGCACTCCTCAAATCCTATTTACACCAGCCGTCTCAAAGAGAGAACAATCTTGGCCGGAAGCCTATCATTAGCTGTGTTCTTTTTCATTAGTTCATTTTCGAAGCTCAGAGAACGTCGGACGGTTTACAATAACATGTTTTCATGTTTTTACCCGTCTTGACCCTCAATTTTGAGGGTCCGCTAAAATTGAGCTTTCAACTCCAAAATTGAATAGGAGCTAGCTGCATCCATTTCCAGCCTCCTGCCAAAAAATTAGCTTCCTAGCTCAATTTTAACTGGTTACACAAGATCGTGAACGCCGTCTGAAAAAAAAAGGAGATTAACAGTTTTTCGACCAAAATCACATGGTTTTCGCCATTTTTCTCGAGCGCAAAGAAACGATTCAAAACCATTTTTTGGTACATGTACCAACTTTTTACGCTCTTTCCAATGTAGAAAACACTGCATCTCCACAGTTACTCTGAACGCTGATTTTGGAATCGCAGAGTTGCGCATGGCCGAGTTAAAGCCAAATCTGGTGCGCGCTTCGCGCGCACCACAATTTTTAAAAAGAACAAGTTTTACGGGCAGTTATAAGGAGCTTTGTTTAAAGGGAGAAATCGAGTTCTATATCACGCCTTGTCAAAATAACTAAATAGATAGGAAAATTCTTTTTCAGAGACCTCAATTAATCTAACATCAACTTTGTAAAAATTAACCCATCTCATTTAGTCACCGAAAGCTGTTATAAACTGTGACTTGGAACATTATTGCTTCATCGTACATATATTCTCCATTCAGGTGCTAACCATTTGTGCCTATTTGAATTAACACAGTCACAGGAGAGCAGAAGTTTGCTTAGAAGTGTGATTTCTACGGTATTACGCAGTATTTTGTAGAACATGCAAATCACATCTTCTCCATCCGCTGGCGTGTACCCCGGCTACTTTGGCAATAAACCTTGGCTGTAGCTGTGAGCACGGCTCTCTGTTCCTCGTATATTCTACGACTGCTCCATCATCTTCTTCCAGAAGGGGATTTTGTGGCAGTGGATGGACAATTTCGATCTTTTACTAATTCCGTTGTTTTATCACTTGGAAACATCGTTAGTTCGCCACGAAGAGAAGGTCGTGGAAAACTACTCAAAACCTTTTTACAAAGCATGAAAGCTTACAATATCGCCCAAAAACTTCTTTGTAAAACCAAAATAGCCATAAGTTACAAGAAAGACATTGTAGTAACTCTAATCTTCATGCGAAATCTTTTTTGATAAGGATATTCAGATTGTCTATCTAATATAAAACAATATCATCAGTTAATAACTATATCATAAGTATAATACAATATCATCAGTTGAAAAAATCACCACATAATTTTCCAGTAGAGCTCTTGCTGTTTATCTTTTCAAAGTTGTTAGACATTCGCACGAATTATCGACCCAGATGTGCTAGATTATCAATCCCAAACCATTTTGGTTGGCCATAACACTCTGGGAGAGCATTTTTAGAGTCTCATTGATGATCTCAGTTTGCCCCGATCTAGAGATTGTGCCTAAAAATTGAGTCGCTTTGAGAGCGCACGATGTCTTAGGTACCTATGTAGCACGGGTTCCAGAAGGGATTCTTATTTTTCCATATTTTTTGTCCTGGGTTTCTTCCATTTTTTCACATTCACCTGAACGGAAGAAGCATAAACGGGATGCTGCATATATAATGTGGCCACAAGTCCAACGAGGCAGTCCAATATGACTGTATTGCTAATAGTTTTGTATATTTGAGATTTCTGTTAATCATATGCAACAAAGCCGTTAAAATCTGACTTCTGGAAACGCTGTTTTATAATTTTTTTTACTCGGGCTTGCTACCTCGTCTCGAAATTAACGCAAACAATAACAGGTCTCTAACAGGAAATTCGATAAGCAGGGAAAAAAAGATTTGAGAAAGGACGTGTAACGCACGAACAAAGTGAAGGGTGGAAAACGATGAAACTGATCAATAAAGGAAGAGGTTGCAAAAGCCTTTCAGTTAGTTGTTCCTGCAATTATTTGTCACGCTTCCGACGTCTACTAGGTTGCCTGCCGAATAGCGCTATTTGTAACTAACAATAACTAAACTGCAAGTTTCTGTAAGCTCATAAGGCCCATCGAAACATGATTTTAGCATTTTAACCTGCTCGTAACATTATCGAAAACTTCAGAGCACATGAACAACCATAATCTTTTATATTCATATTTACATTCCTTCCAAAAACTACATGTTCTGTTCACACAAATAGCCACATGCAATTATATTCCTCCCAAAAAGAAGTAGGTATCTTTAAGTAATATCAAATAAATTTCACTCCCAAACAGAGGATAACTTGTCGTGGTTGTCAGAAAAACCGGAAAAGAACCTCAAACTCGTGTTACGCACCCCAAATAATCCTCTGGTCAAAATACGGAGGACAGAAAATTCTGATTTCTAGGTTCCGCCTGCCGTTCCGAGCTTATATTTAGGAGAATTCACGGTTTCATAACTAAGGCCTAGTGCATACCTCCCGCGACCAGCGACGCGACATAATGTTTGTCATCTAAATCGACCGAAAATCGATATTGCTGATATGCACTGTCGCGGTCGCGCGTCGCGGTAAGTATGCACTAGGCCTAACAGCACGGTCAAGCGGAAGAAGTCCTGCCGACCAGATAGGGAGGCGTGAAATTCGGAAAAGATGCATATCATTAGAAGTGGGAGGTCAGTCGAAAAAACCAAATACCTCAAATTTGAGGTAAACCCGAACTCGAATATTCGAAATTTCGGGATATCATTCCACTGAACACTACTCGGATTAGACTCGAATCACGTCTAGTCAGTTCGATTTGTCGCCCATGCTCGTGACGTGCTCAATCTGGCAGTGGGATTTTTGTAGTTGGTAGATTGTGGATTTGCTCACTGGAAAGCACTAATTTCGGTGCAAAACTAATTGATGGGGGTAACTCAGAACTCAATAAAGAAATGAATGAAACCGCTTTCATAAATCGACCTAGTGCTATGAAATTCCTAGAAAATTACGAGTGATAACGTTATCACATATATGATAACGAAAGAAATTTTCATTTTCATGGATGAATCTCTCAATTTCGGTTCTATGTGGGAAGGGGGGGGGCACTAGGGCGCCATGGGATCTCAGGCACTCGGGGGCTACTGCCGCCGCACCATTGGCCGCCGAGCCGCGCCTCCGATCAGCGCATCGATGTCGAAAGGTGCGCGGATCGGCGTCCTCCAGTAAAATCAGTCCTCTTATATTCGGACGGTTCAACTACCGTGGAAAATCCGTTGAACTAATGTCCACACTGGAAATCAGCAGAATTTCCCCGTTAGTTCAACGGAAGTTGTTCGGTAGTTAATACAGATTTCCACTAAAGTTGAACAGAAGTGCTGATTGGAGGGAATTTCAAATAATTTCTGCACGAGTTTTCCCCACACGTTTCACCTAGTTTCTACCTACGGTTGAATGTCATTTCAATCTACCTAACCCCACCTGGTCCCTAACCAGGTGTGCACTTTCTGTGCGCATCAAAAATCAATCAAAAATGCGAGTGCTCCGCCTCTTGCCTGCTCCCACGATAGAGCACCCGTGTTGGTGCAGGAGCAGGCAAGTGCTGGCACTCGCACCCCACTCAACTCGAAGGCAGAGCCCGAGGAGTTGTCATTTGACAATGAAGTGAATCGGTCTAAGCCCACCTCGAGACGGCTCGTATGTGCCGCTGGTTTGATTTCGGCGTTCAGCATTGCGTCGGAGTTGTCGTCTGTCGGCACTGCGCACGCAACGCAAAACGCAGCGCGGCGATAAGCCCAGCAGTTCAACTCATCGTTCTCATCAGTTCAACTCAGCATTGTCAATACTTTTGTCTAAACATGTTGAAGATCCTGAGCAACTGCCTAGGGGCGCGGATGGCTGTAACTGCCGATGTGCGTAGACGCGTCGCGGTCGAGAATCTGCGTGGCGGTCGAGAACGGGCGCGGATGGCCGAATGACTCTCTCAAGGTTGGGGGATGGTCGTTTCGGCCTCAAAAGTGTGTCGGGCCGTCCCCCCGAGTGCCTGAGATTCTATGAGAACTCACACCCATCGTCTCGGGAGACGGGCGACGAGGGTGCTGGCCATCGTGTATCAACTCCTCCGAAAGCGGGGGAGGAGCGAGGTTCCTAATTGGACGCAACACGGGCTAGCCTCGTGTTGCGTCCAATCAGGAACCTCTCTCCTCCCTCAGTTCTCCCCCCTTCTCATGGTGTTGATTTACGATGGCCACCACCCGGGCGACGACAGAGGAAAAGGTTAGAGCGCAGACGACGAGGGTCAACGCGCAGACAGCGAGTGTTCATTATCATTGGAGCGCGATAGGCACATCGTTGTCTTTCGAGGGGTCCGTTGTGCAATACGAGTTGCTAGTTTGAGCTCTTTCCAAAGATGATAGAGGTAGACATACTGTTTTAGACTCGCGACTATATTTCCAAACCTCGGGCCGAGTTTTCATGGATGGCGGTCGAATGGCGCGACCCTTCGTGTGACAGCCGGAGAGCGCATTATACTTGTTCCGAATCGAATAATCGGATGAATATCCGACTGTTTAAGTCGGATAAAAAAGTCGACTTTTTATTCGAAAAGTCGGATATTCGAAAAAGTGCGATATCCGACTACAGTCGAAAAGTCGAATATTCGAAAAAGTCCGATATCCGACTACAGTCGAAAAGTCGAATATTCGAAAAAGTGCGATATCCGACTACAGTCGAAAAGTCGAATATTCGAAAATGTGTTATATCCGACTATAGTCGAAAAGTCGGATATTCGAAAAAGTGCAATATCCGACTACAGACGAAAGTCGGATATTCGAAAAGTGCGATATCCGACAACAGTCGAAAAGTCGAATATTCGAGAGGGTTATATCCGACTACAGTCGAAACGTCGAATATTCGAATAGTTCAAAATCCGACTATTGTCGCAAAGTCGGATATTACAACCTCACTACAAAAAACTGCTTGTCAATCCTCCTCGAAAATAATTACGCTCATCCGGGAATCTGTATTTGATTTTAGTTATTATTTAGACACAATTTTTATTTATATTTGCTTTTTGGAAGAAACTTTGTGGGTGTAGGTCAGATGGGGAGCGATTTTTTTTCAAGAAACCTTATTGATGTTGCTGACAGACTTCCGCTATTTGTTGACGACTACGGTGCGTGTCCAGACTATAGAGGCACCATACATAATTTCGTGCGACCGATGGATCGTTGGCCGGGCACCCTTCTGCGCGTCTGTCAAGTTTTCCTTTCGTATTCAACAGCTCAAAACTCTGCCCGTGGGTAGCAAAATGCCTTCAAGGAGCGGCCTATTACGCTCTCTAATTCCGTAGTGCAGGGATTTTCGGGTCCTCGCGACGCTCGCTAAAGCCCGCTTATACTGCATCAAAGGTGTAAGGGTGCAAGCTCTAAGCATACTCAAGCAAAAACATAGGCAAAATCTCGATTTCAATCTCGCTGTCGCTAAGCTCTTGAATTCTCGCCTTAATTGTTGCGAGAATTTATGGGCCAGGGTGGCGGTAGGGTACTTGCGACAGGTCGCAACGGGGGAGGTCGTGAAAATTCGGCAATTTTGAACAAAATGAAAACTGAGGGGGAGTGGGCCGTAAAATTTTCGGAAAAAATGGCGTTTAGCTTCCAAACCACTTGGAAAGGTAGAATGAGGTAGGAGTAGTAAGTCGCGTAGTTAGTAAGTGGTAAGTAAATTCTTTTTTTCAATTTTATCCATGAAAGATAACCGTTGCGTCGGTAACCCCGGGTTGTATCTGTGGCTCAACGCCGGTCCCAACGAGGGTTGGCTTAAAAAGGAATAATTCTGGGTGAAGGTAGCGAGTTATGTGGACTTCAAGATGTCAAATTAAAGAGATTTAGTACTAATTATAGGGGCCACATTTTTGGTCGTGAAATTTTTTCATCCCAAGAAGGGTTGTAAAAATTTTGGTCCACAGAGGTCGTAAAATTTTGGTCACCGGCCGCCTGCTCAGCCATCTTATGGGATTAGCGACAGCCTGTGTTGAACAGCGATCTCATCCCGCGTTGGCTACGCTGAACGCATGGATGCCGTTCGTAGTGCTGGTCCAGTCCTCTCGCGAATCGATTACTCGATACTCTGTGGCTGGATTGTGGAGGGTGACCCCGAACTGCTCTCTGGAAGAGCGTGCCAACGATAAATTTGACCGCGGGGACGCTGCGAGGCCGTGGGAAGAAACGGCAGTGCGGTCGATCGCAGCGGAGATCGCCCTATAGTACTGATCAGGACAGGGTGGATCGATCAAGAGCGAGAATCTTCCACCCTTTTTCCCGCATTCTCGGCAAGAATTTCCGTAGTTCTTGAAGGTGACGTAGCGAAAATTCCACCAACTGGGGCTGATATGTCCGTAGTTTATGTAAATTCTCGCGATAAAATTAGACGAGATACCTCCAAAGCCCTGGGAATCTAATGTACTCGTGTGAGGCATTTCGCAACCCGTCGGCAGAGAGCAGATTCTCCCAAGAAGAAATATTTCTAGCAACTTTTTGAAACTTCTATGTTTTTACGTTTTTCCCAAATTGTAGATGCTCTTGTCTCCACGGTAGGAGAACTCTGAATATGTGACATTTCATAGCAAATCAAAATGTGATAGGCTCTCTACCGCAATAAATCAACTTCAAAAACAAGGTTACATATAGAATCAACCTAATTTCTTTTACAAGAAAATCGGACAGCTCTGAATGATCGGCGAACGTAAGGTGGGTCCGAATGGGAATGGCGGCCCATGCGGCCGGCGTGCTTGGCAGGCGGTCGTCGCGTTCGCCGCTCTCGGACGAGCATGCGAAAAGTCCCCACCGCCATCGACTACGAACGGCCGGCACTGGCTGGCAGCAAGCACTGCGCCGATCAATCTGCTCTGCAGACGGTGGGAGAGGGGACGGCCGTCGTTGAAATCCAACACTCGTCCGAGGGCGGCACATGCGACGGCCGCCTGCCAAGCACGCCGGCCGCGTGGGCCGCCATTTTCATTTGGGCACACTTTATTCATTGCGAAGTGCCTTTTTCACATCTAAATGGAAGAATATAGCACGCTAGCAGCATATAACTACGGAAACTCGAAAAAAACGGAAACCAGATATAAGCTCTTACCACGAAACCTGTGACAAATACTATAAGGCACGCCTAAACATCCGCCAAGCAGCCATACTTAAGCATGGGAGCGGTTATTCCGCGGGGGAATGTCGGTTGCCCCTCCCTGGTCATCCAGCGTATAACCGATACTGTTCCTCCGTACAACCGCACAGACTCATGGGCGGTTACTCGGCGGGGGAACGTCGGTTGATCGGCTGGGGCATCTGCTGGACAACCGATCTTCCACCGCCATTCAACCGATATCACACCGCGGTACAACCGAACCAGATTTCCGGTCACGCGCTTTCCAATACATCCTGGGTATTCCTGGGTCCGCAGAGGGACTCCGGGGAAATCCCTGTTGGGTCCCCACAAAGAGGTGATCCCACGGTCCACGGTGGGGTGCACCCTACTGCGGACCATGAGGAGATGGCCATACAGTTGTCCCCTCGGAGACAAAAATGATCCTCCGGTATCCGGTGGATCTTCCGGAAGGTGACTCGAGGTGACTCGAGGAAGGTGACTCGAGGTCAGCTTCCAGGTCCGGCTCCGAAAAGCTGACTGAGGCTCACGGTGAGATGAGGAGCCTTTTTATACCCCTATCAATGTTAATACTTTTGTTCTAAACATGTTGGATGCCGGCTCACCCATCTTTTTTGGTCCGAGTTGCGGAACGTGTCACATATTTGACGGTAGAGCACGTCCCCGCCGTTGCACCGTCAACCCCTTTTCCACCGCCAAATAACCGTCTCCGTGAATTGAATTTCTACCTGCGGTACAACCGACAATTCGACCCCTCCCATTTTGGCTCCCGCCGTCGCACCGACAAGCCTTTTTACCCCGCTGAACAACCGTCAGCGTGTCTGAGTATCGGTCTGATTTTGGTTTGAAAAGTGATGCTTTGATCTGTCAGAACGCCCGCGAGTGGATGAGTGAGAAATCGACGTGTTTTCATGTGAAAAAGTTACTTGCACTTCAATTATTTTCATAGTCGGATAAAAAGTCGACTTTTTTATTCGAAAAGTCGAATATTCGAAAAGTCTCATATCCGCTTATAGTCGAAAAGTCGAATATTCGAAAAAGTGCGATATTCGACTATAGTCGAAAAGTCGAATATTCGAAAAAGGGCGATATCCGACTATAGTCGAAAAGTCGAATATCGAAAAAGTGCGATATCCGACTATAGTCGAAAAGTCGAATATCTGAAAAGGGCGATATCCGACTATAGTCGAAAAGTCGAATATTCTGAAAAAGTGCGATATCCGACTATAGTCGAAAAGTCGAATATTCTGAAAAAGGGCGATATCCGACTACAGTCGAAAAGTCGAATATTCGAAAAAGTGCGATATCCGACTATAGTCGAAAAGTCGAATATTCGAAAGTACGATATCCGACTATAGTCGAAAAGTCGGATATTCGAAATGAATTTTATTTTGGAACAAGTATAGAGCGCATCGCTATAGCCACCCGATGGCTACAGTAACACGCCGCGCCGCCGCAGCGCGGTACTCAGGTGGACGAGTTGTCCGCAGGCGTCCAAGTTGGCGGGCGGACTAGGGGACGCTATACAACGTCTCTCCCCTCCAAATATTCTGCTATCTCTCGTATTCTCTAATCCCTCCGTATATTCAGCTGTATATCGCCTTTCCAACGTCATATTCTGAAATTCGACCGTTTCGCTCCTAAAATCGTCTTTTTCCTCCATATTTTGCCGCTTATTCGTCGTCAGATATTCTCAGTCAGGACTGTTCTACACCTGTTTTGCCCATTTCCTGCGGGTTTCGCCTCCACTCGATTGAAATTTGACCATCTCTTCCGCATTTTCTATTTTCCCTCTATTACTGCGCTATTCGCTCCGCTAAACTACTACTACATAATAAGGAACACAGGTAAGTTGGATTCATAGAGGTTTTGTGGGTTTTAGGATTGTTTTTCTTATTCTGCCTTCTCTATCCTTCCTTATCGCTACTCCTCCCACCCAGATCAGGAGCCATCAGCGTGCTGAGAGAAGGCTTATCATGATCTCTAGGAATCATGATTAATTATTCTCTGCAGTTCGTTTTCGGCTTTACTTCCCTTCTGCCATTCTTTTCAAAATCTGGCCCTCCCCAGATCCATTTCAGAACCCGAACGAGAAGAGACATCTCCGTGTGCGCGATCGTCAAAGAAGAATATAGATGTATTGTATATATGTACATGTCGAGAAATGTAACTGGAACTACTATTTGATTGCACTTTCGTGATGCTCAGTAACTGGTGATTGTATTAGTGATGCCAAGACTAATAATAAAAACAATAATAATAATTGTTTGTACATAGTTGCATTGGAATATTTTGTTTGAAAATACATAATATTGAGTGTTTGTGTACATATATCTATAATAGTTGTTCATACAGTAGGGGTCATAAATCTATTGACATGGCCTTTTCGCTAATAATGTTTTTATACATATCTTGGCTTGGTCCAACTTTAGTATGCTAAGAGGCATCACAACTCTTGCTTCACACATACACAAGATGAACTTTTGATAGTGCAGTTTTCGAATATGGAATTTATTTATCATTATCGATAACGTCAACGAAGGATATTTAATAGGTGCAATATCGCGTAAATTTATTTTAAAATTATTCAAAAAAACTTATAGAAATTAATCTTTTACAAGGTTTTACAACGGATGTAGAGGGTCTTCAAATGGTGAATAACTGTAACGTGTTTGGAATTGAAATAGCCATGAATACCCTGAGACGCAATTACCGACACGTAGAATGCATTCACAATCGCGAATATTTAGAAGGCACAATCAAGAAATGAAAATGGAAATAAAAAAAAAATCACGTATTAAATGAATTACAAAGGGAAAATCGTCGCTGGCCCCAAATCTGTGTCTACAGTCCTTCATTCATTCATTCATTCATTCATTCAACGACTTTATTGTGGAAATAAAGAAACATACATATACACGTATGTGAATGAGATTCTTTGTTAAAGTATAAAAAAAGATGCATAACAATGGCAGAAGCGAGAAGGGGACAAAATATGATTTTTTTTGCAGAGGAAATTTTTCTTTTTACAATTCGAATGACATCTTGTCTCAAGATACTTGAGGCCACCGCTTCTGGGACAAAGAAAAGCACAACAATCTGGAAAAACCCGTCACATTAGATTATTAGTAATACCCTTTTAATCAGGGTGGACGCTCACTCGTTCCTTTTAATGACCTGAGATCGTACTTGGATAGTCTACTTCGAAAGATAGAAAAGTTTCCGGATTCAGCGATTTCCGCAGGCAAATTGTTCCAAGTTCTGACAACCCTGAACGCAAAGGAATTCAATATGCTGCCTTTAGAGGTGAATTTCCGTTCAAGTTGGAATCCATGTTTGCGAGAACGGACATGGTGGCGAGTAAACACGAAAAGGCTGTCAAAGGGAATGTCGCAAAAACCATGCACGATCTTATAGCACAGATGCAAATCAAATTCAGCTCTGCGATATCGTAGGGTATTTAACCCTAGCATATGCAAACGAGCTGCATAATCTGGAACTTCTCTGTTTGGGAATACTTTGGTGAACACACGTCTAGAGTATCGTTTTTGCACATTTTCAATGATCTCATCATTTTCCTCTGTGAAAGGTGACCAAACCTGCGTACAGTACTCCAGTAGGGGTCGGCAGTAAACGGTGAATGCTTTCTTGTAGTGAACAAGACAGGGATGTTTCAGGGATCTCAAAATACAGTTAGCCACCGAGGTAGCTCTTTTGGAGATTTCTCTGCAATGGGAGTTCCAGCTAAGATTTGAACTAATGAGAACACCTAGGTCCCTGATAACCTCGTGCACAGGAAGCTTCACACCGTTTAAACGTACGGGGCATTCATGACGAAAGTTAATATGCAGCAAGCTGCATTTTTCTTCTGATAATTGTAGCTGCCACACTTTCGACCACTCGGCTAGTCGATCGAGGTCACATTGAAGCTCATAAAAGTCAACTGCAGGCTCATTAAGAGGCCGATAGATCTTGAGGTCGTCCGCATAGAGCTTACAAGAACTTGATAGACTATCAGGAGCGTCGTTTATGTAGATAAGAAACAACAATGGACCCAGAATACTACCCTGAGTAACACCACTGGTGATCGGGTATGGACGAGAACAGAAATTGCCAGTTTTTCACAAAATGTCCGAGATATTGAAAAGACTTAAGCCAGTTCCGAATATCAGCGCAAATATCGTAACTTTAGTTTAATTAACAATTTGTGATGACATACAGTGTCAAAAGCTTTTGCATAATCTATATAGACTACATCAGTCTGGCAGTTTTCGTTAAGTGCCGAACAACAGTCATGAAACGAGGATAACAACTGGGACAATGTTGACTTGCCAGGCAGGAAACCATACTGGGCAGGATTGAGGAGCTTATTTGATGTTAGGTGGGAAAGGATACAGCCTTTGACAATAATCTCGAGGACTTTACACACCGAGGAGGTTAGACTAATAGGCCGATAGTTAGAGACCTGATTAGCTGGTGCCTTTTTAAGCAAAGGTGAGACAATTGCAGTTTTCCACGCAGTCGGTAGGGTTCCCACTGCTAGACTGTGTTTGAAGATGCGCAAGAGGGGGTAACATAATCCAACGGAGGCTCTCTTCATAAAATAAGAAGGTAAAGAATCTGGAGTAAGAGAGATTTTGTCGCTCAATTTCTTAATTGCTGACGCAATCAATTCGGAGTTAATGGTGGTGGATCGCAAATTATGCGGGCATCGTTTGGGAAATGGAGGAGCGGTACCGTTATCCTGAACAAAAACCTTTGAAAAATAAATTGCGAAGGCCTCGCACTTTTGTTGATCATCAGCGATGATTTCACCTGACTCGCTTTTCAATGCGGAAATACCCTTACGAGTCTTCACCCTACTATTCATATACTTGAAAATTTTTTTACGGTTACCAGAACAAATAAGCCGTTTTTCACGGTTTTTCGCAAAGGGTATGCATTCCCTTTCAAAGTCCTTTGCGCACTTATTGGAGGCCACCCGCCCACCCGGTTCAAAGCGATCTCGCCATAGGAAATGCTTCCTAGCAGCCAATTTTTGCAAATGCGGTGGGAAGTTTTTGGACTTATGGCCGCCTTTTTGAAGGGAGACGCATTTTTCTATTACGAAGTGAACGTATGAGATAAAGGCTTCATACATTTCATTTATGCTCAGGCAGTCCGAAAAGCATGTATCCCAGTCCATATCCAATAGATAAAGATTGACATGGTCCCAATTTGCCCTGCGGAAATCCATTTTTTTGTTGTTTGGTTAACGTCGGATTCAAACTCAATTTTGAAGGTTATGCTACAGTGATCACTCGTGGAAAAGTTCGGTTGAAGTTCCCATTCAGAGATCAAAGTGAGGTCATTACACAGGAGCAAGTCGAGCACGTACTTCCCGTGCGTGGGATCGGAATTCAAACAAGACAAACCAGAATTGATGAGGAAATGTTCAAAGGAAGCAGTAAAACACATACCAGAGTCTTCAGGGGAAAATGGATAATTGAAATCACCAACAGCTACTGAAGGGCACTGCACAGTACACCAGTCTGCTATAGTCTCGAGCATCTCGATGGAATCTTGGCTACTCGTTGCAGGCCTTCGGTAGGCTGCAATTAAACGAAAGCAGGAACCTAATTCGAAACAACATCGAGAAACATAAGCTCACAATGGAAATTGAACGATCTATACCCAAAATCTACAATTTTAATACACTTCTTCACAATGACCGCAACTCCACCACCGGCAGTACCCGATACACGATAACATCTACATACATAGGAATGGAATGGCGCTATTAGAGCATCCGGGTCGCCCTCAGTAAGCCATGTCTCGCATATAACGACTACATCGGGAGATGGGAATTCGAGTGAAGCGTGTAAAGGGTCAAGTTTATTTCTTCTAGCGAGCGTTAAAATAAATACAGTTCAAGGACTTATTAGCTTTTGAGGGCGGTCCGGACTCCCCGTCATTTCACATGTCAAGCGAAGGAGAGTACCGGGAGGGGGGGGGGGTGAGCCGCCCGGGGAGGCGGAGAACACTGCGATGAAGCAGTGTTGACCTCCACCGACGGCTCAGGCTCCCCCTTTTTTGGGATGGCACTCTTGCTCATCACTTGGCCACGATAAATGACGGCGGTGTCGTCGACCTTGCGAGCGTCTCGTAATTTGGCGCGTAGTTCAGAAGAGTAAGAGGGCCTAACATAAACACGGCTGTGAGCTCCGTCCTTGGACTTCAGATTGTGGCTGGTGCGGAGTAATTGGATGGCATCGTGATGATTACTAAATGCCACTTTGATCGGTCGGCGCTTGCTCTCATCGTACACTCCCATGCGGTAGACATGGGTAGGTACTGCATTAACTTGGAGCAAGTCCAAGATCGCTGATAGGAGCAAGTCCAAGATCGCTGATACAGTTTCTACATCGGCCTGCCTTCTATCACGCGGTTGGAGCTCGGTTTCCTCATTTACCCATTATTACGACCTCAGATTTCTTCACCTGTGAATTAGCCGCCTGGACGGCACTCGAACGCTGGTCACCGACGGCAGTAGGTGGAGGAGTTCCACTCTTCATCGCCGCGATCTCGGCCATAGCATCGCAGAACGTTCGGAGCACAGGTTGAAGAGCATCAGAGATCGCCTTCGCGATCAGCTCCGCCAGACCACCCATAGCGTCTTTCACGGCTTGATCAACCATTCTGGCCAGTTCTTCCTTCTGCTTCTGCTGCATCTTTCGAGCGTGATACCTCAAACTTGGGTAATTAAACCAATCGTATTTTCCTACTTGAGAAGTACCCTGTACATAAAATCCCGAATTTTATCCAGCTTGAATGCCGCAATCTCTTAGAGACTGGGCTCGCCGTGCGATATGGTGTTTGTCCGCAGCTACACAGCGCACACTGGAGTGGACGTGCGCACGATATTAATTAAAAATAAGTTTTATTACAGAACGGGGAGGAGAAAAGGATCGAAAGTGGAGTAAATAGAAGAAGGCAGAATTAGGTCGCTTTCAATGTAACCATCTCAGAAATTTAATGTAAATAAACTAAATTGGAGCAGTTTTCCGTCCAACTTTTGTCTATTTTTACAGAAAACAGAAAAAAATGGCCAAAAATGGGCAGAAAACAGAGAATTCCGCACATCCCTGGTCGGAATGTCCCGGGCGCACGGCTCTCCGACGTTCTGAGTATATGCACTCGCTGCAGTAGGAGAAAAAGAAGTCAGAATGTCCGAAAGAATGTTGCCTTAAAGGTGTAAAAACATCATTTTCCTTGCCTGCGGTGAGAATTTCCTAGCTGTACCCGACCAACGTTTTTTATTTATTTGGGGAGGTTTCATGCGTTTTTGATCATGTATGTCATTGAGCTACTGTACCACACTTTCGCTACAATTTAATGAAGGTAAACGAGGGTGCAGTCAAGATTTTTTTTTCAAATTTTATTTCTTACCACTAGACCTTGATGGCTGGCCAGGGTTCAGCACCAGTTGCGATTATCCCAAAGAAGGGGTCGTAAAAGGCCCAGAGACACCAAAGGGAGGGGTACGTTGTGCCCATAGGGGGTCGTATAAGGGACTCGAAAAATTTCTCAGGGTGAACATGACTATTGGTGACCAATCAATTAAAAAACTCAAAATGAATGAATTTAATTACGAACAAACTGTTCCACGTAAAAAAACGCTCGGAAAACTTGTTAAACTTGTTTCAATCGATTGTGTTGTTGGGTGTTTCTGTAAGAAGGTATGGTTAAATTCGCGGACTGTTTCCTCAAAAAAAAAATGTGTAAATTCAAATGGCGCGGTTGGCGTAGCGGTTCAAATCTCAATCTCCGAGAATTAAACCGCCGCGCCAGCCGCGGTTCGAATTTGAACGTTTTTTCTTGAGGACGCAGGCCACGGACCTAACTATAACGATATGTTATGGGGCATCACAACCCCTGCTTTACACATACACAAAATTGGCTTTTGAGCGGGCAGTTTTTAAATATGGAATTTACTTATCCTTTCGTGGTAATATTTCAAATAAGGACTATTCCCTCAAAACATGGCTATTACAATTCCTAACCCGTAGCAGTTATTCGCCATTCGAAGGTCTCCGGAACCGATGTATATGCACTCTTGTAAAAAATTATCCCTATCGAAATTTTTCAGGACGTAAGAAAAAAAAAGAAAGAAAATCATGCGGTATTGCACCTATTAAGTACTGCGCTTCTCTGGGCCAAATTCCGGTCCGCAGATGCGTCTCGACACGCTTTGCGGCCGCATGCGCTTTAGTCAGTCGGCTTTCCAGCGCCAACGCCGATTCGATGAAGTTTTTTTATACAAGTTTCTTCAATTTTTCTTAGTTTCTAGTTTCCAAAGCCCACCTAGAGTCAACAAATTGGCGGCTGCGGCGCAGAAAGCTCTTACGACTCGGAAGCGAGCAGCCGCAAAGCATGTCGATACGCAATTGCGGACCGGAATTTGGCCCAGATAAGCACAGTATCTCTCTTTGACGTCATCGAAAGAAAGCGAAAATCATGTCTCAGTTGGATTTCGTCAGAGCACAATTAGCACATACTATTTTGAAATGGGTTTGGGGTGAATAATTTTATAGGGATGAATTTTTAATAATTGACTCCGGGTTTGGAATTGTGACAGCCATGTTTTGAGGAAGTATCCCTTATATGAAATAATTCAATTCAATTCAATTCAATTCAATTCAATAGCTTTATCTGGCGACAAAGAAACATACAGAATGTATGTGTTACAGGTTTAAACAAAACAGCCTGGACATGCAGGCAAATAAAATAGTAGGCAAAGAAACACTCGTACGAATAAGAGCACCTACATAGAATTTAAAGCTTTATCAGAATGCACGGCCATCGACCCCATGCAATGACCTGAGGTTGAAATGGGACAGTGGTAATTGGTTCCAAACTGGGATGACTCTGAATGCGAAGGAATGCAGCACGTTGGACTTCGACGTAAATCTACGTGCGAGCTGACAAGCGTGCTGGCGGGAGCGAGTACAGCGACTAGTGAACACGAAAACACTCTCAAATGGGATGTCGCGAAGACCGTTAAAGGCACAGTCCAAGCTCAGGGACGAATTCTGAGATTCCCACATAATTGTGATGTAGACCCACCCCATATAACACCTGTAAAGTGCGAGCTCTCAATTCCTCCGAATAAGCGAGATATAGGAGGAAGCCACCATGGGGCGCCCGCCTCAAGAAGCCACTTTGGCACGCCGCTTTTACGATCTTCCGAGCTCCACAGTGGCGAGATGAGCTATTCTTTTTGATCAATATCCCCGTTCTTTCCTTCATTATCTACCTCTCTCTTTGCTCAGTTCGGCTCGCATACATCGGTCGCAAATGAAGGAAGTTACAAGCCTCGGACAACTCGTCCACCATGTTTTCCTAGCTCAAGTTTTGAGGGACCATAACTCCGTTCCCAGAAGGTCTTGTACGCTTCCACAGACATCATTCGAATCAGCGTGGGACCTTTATTAAGATAGGCAGGAAAACGGAAAACCTATTCCGAGGTTGGACTGTGCCTTTAACGATTTTATAACACAAATGTAGATCGAACTCGGTTCGCCGATATCGTGGGGTTTCGATCCCCAACATTTCAAGCCTTGTCGTATAGTCTGGTACTTCTCGCGTAGGAAATACTTTGACAAAAACGCGTTTTGAGTACCGCCTTAGCACGTTTTCAATTACTTCATCATCCTCGACAGAAGATGGTGACCAGACCTGCGTGCAGTATTCCAAGGGCGGTCGGCAGTAGACAATGTAGACATGGGTGTTGCAGAGATCTCAGGATGCAATTTGCCACACGAGAAGCTTTCTAAGAGATTTCCTTGCAGTGGAATTCCCACTTAAAGGCAGTTGTCGCGAAGCGCGATGCTATCGCTCCGCAAAGGAGGCCTGGGCGCGGTCGGTCCCGCGACGAATGCCGCCGCACGGTAGAGACGCCGTCGGACTGGCTCGGGCGGCGCGGTCTGAGTCATCAGTCTTCGCCCCTGCCGCGACCAAGCGTGGTCCACCTTCCAGCAGCTCTGTGCTGCTCTTTATTCCTGCTGTGCTGTGCATCGTCTCGGGCCCTCGGGCCTTTAGAACACTAGTATTCCATCTGCTATCCGGCTGGCTCACGATGAGCATATTCAATGAACAGGTCTATGGCCATGGCCTGTCTCATCGATCGTGATGCAATACTTCAGTGGTGCGTTTCTTCTCTTGTATTATTGTTCTCTATTTCTTTCTATCTCCTCCTCTAAGATCTCTCCACATTACCTTGTCGTATAAAGTAATCTAAATTAGCTTGTGTTCTGTTGTGTATGCAAGAGGGACATATATTTTCGCAATCTATATTACAGTCAGGGATCTGTGTCGATTAGTCCAGGGAAGTTCAAGTGTGTGGCAACTGGTGTCAATTACTAGTTATGTGGTGTTATCGTCATACCCTTATTACAGTATACAGCTTACCGGGGTAATTAAAACAGTCAGTTACGTTTTCTGTTGGGAGTCTTTAGGTTGGATCTCTTGGGGCTGACGTCTGGTGTCGGACCCGGAGAAAATCACCGATTCGCCACATGGTGCATACGGCTAAAATATCCTGCTAATTTTCCATGGGTAACCCTAGCCCTTGTGGTGGGACCAAAATGTGGGTTCTCCCCATTTACCCCCACCTTTGATGGGACTAATTTCATCTAGGGTTGCCACGGCAAGCCAAGGTGCACAACCTGCTTGTTCCGTAGACAACTTATAGACCCTGCTGGCGGTTCGTTTGGGGTACGTGGAAGCCGACTGTGACAGTGGCTAGCAGTTCGGTGAAAGCGTATTCATCTCGAGCGGGCGGACGCGCACCTGAATAGGCTCAGGGGAACGCACCAGAGGGGATGGAGGCGAATGGTGAGTAGTGAAGAGCGTTGCCGAGCCCGGTTTTGGACGGTATACGACTTGGATCGCCAGTGGTCTGGTACGGGGACCCACTCCCATTTTGCCTGAACCTGACTCATCTGGTTGCGCTACTTATACTTAATGCATTATTGCAGTCTCGGTTCTATTACAGGGTTGTTGCACTTGTATACGGTAGTACGTTCTACGTAAATACTACAGCACCAGCTGCCGGTTAGAAGGACTTCTCTGGACACGTTAACGTGCATACCCCCTACTATACCAAAATTTCTCTATTAACACTTAATTTCCTCTTGTGTAAACATATATCTCTCTCTCTCTCTTCTACACTGTTCTCCTACCTCTCTAAACTATTTTCCTATATCCTTGTATATTTAATATTTTCGCATATATCGTATTTTCCCTTCCCTTTTTTGGCACCACTATCACGGCCCTTCGTGGGTCAATGTATTTCAGGTCATGCCATCAGTAGTTGTTCAAACGGGCACAGTCAGCAGGGACGGAGCGGCACGGACTCGCATCGGCGGCCAGGCTTGGGTTGGCAGGTAAGTGAGGACTCTAAAAATTTCCAGAGCGCCTTGTAGCGCTTGTTTTAGTGTGTTTGCGCGCTCTAGCGCAGTAGTTTAGTTTTTTACGCGCTCTTTAGTGCTTAGTTTTAGTTGTTTTATGCCTTTATAAAAGAGGCTAATCCAGTGCTCTCTCTGTCCATTTGGACATATTTCAGTTTTCTTGCCCTCCAGGCAATTTTCTACTTGGTGTTTGGTCAGTTCTGCCCTGCCCTCTATGGTTCTCCCCTCCCGGTGTGGACGAAAGTCCCCTGGGGATAGAATATTGCGGGAGGTGCGTGGATCTTGAGAGCACCACGATTTTTGTATGTTTTCATATTTCCAGGTTTAACTTGGTTCGCTTCTCCGGTTCTTCATGCTCCACCACCTTCTCGTGGAACACTCCACGGCGGTGGCTAGTCGAACCACGAATCGTCCCAAGTCCGAGGACGCTTGGACTGTGGACAGTTTTCGCGGAGATCCAGTTCCAGACCTTCAATATGAAAATCCAACTCAAACTGGACGGCAGGAACCCACGACTAATGCAGGGTAAGTACGAGTCAATTAGTTCATTTCAGGTCGTCTCATCTGCTGGTTGATCCAATGGCAACTCCATCGATGACGGTTCTCGGTCTGAGGCTATTACCTGCGGTATCAACACGCCTCCAGATGGATCGCAAGGTCAACCTGGAGGACGGCGGATGGACGTCAGTTACTAATATTCATCTCCCCAGTAGCAGTTAGTTTCCTATTCCACTCTAGAAGTAGTTTTCCATTCTTTTGATTCTCTCCCCGTAGTTCAAAATTTTCCTTCTGTATTAATCCCTGCATCATATCACTCCTCCCTAGTAAATTCTCTAGTTAAATTTCCCTTCGATAATATTTTCTTTTCTAAACACCTTCTAGTTCATTAGATCAACATTTTCCTCTTTTTTTAGTAGCTATAATAGATCCTATTTTATTCAGATAATCCTCTCTCTTAGTTTATCCTCTTTTTAGAACTCTTTTTCCTTCGAAGTTTCCTATTTCTTCATTTAACTGTAGTATCGGTAGTTATTTCTGGTAGTAGTTCCTAGTTTTGACTCGTGTTCACCGGTGTTATTGTCTGGATTCCTGTCTATTCCAGTCAATAAAGCCATCAAAAATAGTTTGGATTCATTCCAAACTTAATTCAGGATTTTCATCGGTGTTAATCGAGTTAAAACTTGTATTATCACCTTATTCAGTTATCAGGACCAACAACCTTCTAGTAAGGTTCATTTCTCTGCTTCCTGTGGTGGTAGACGGCTTCTATTGGTAAATCACCTTCAATTCCCGTCTCTTCTATCAATGTTTCCTTCAAAAACCCTCTTTCAAAATCCTACAGTACTTTCGTAGTTCGTGTCGTTTGACCGATGGGTCCTACCACGATGGCGCATAGTCACGTGGGAGACATCGATCGGTGACGTCACAAATGCGAAATTCTGATTTCCGCGTCACTCCGACTTCATTCAATCCTCTTAACTTTCGCTTCATGTATCGTTTATTTAATTTCTCTGTACTATTTCACTCTTCTAATATCCTCCTCTACCATCACACTTATTCCATGTTGGTCCTTACTTCAGTTTCTTTGTATTACATGTTGTATTACTTCAGCGTTGAATTCTCGCACCATTCCAGTCCCTTTCTACCCTTTTCCTTGGTGAGATTCATATATTACTTCATTTGTCCCTGCTCTCTCCCCAACTTTTCTCCTTCTCCTCCTTTCTGTTTCTTCATCTTCCTCATTGTTCCTTTCTCTGTCATTCATTGTCAAAAATCCTATCTCATTACCTTTTCCTTTCTTTATCCTTTTTATTTCTAGAAAATTCTATCCGCCTCTCACCCCAATTCGACCTTGGGTCACCTCCCATTGGTCAGGACCGCCCCCTTTTACCGTAATGTAGCCCCGCCCACTATCCCTCTATCTTATTTTCCCTCTTTTTATTTCTAAATATATACCAAAATTTTGTAGTAATCTTTCCACCTTCCTCCTTTCTGAGTCCATCTCCTATTTCCGCTATAGTAATTCTTTCTTCTTCATCAATTTTTCACAAAAAAATTTTTTTCTATCTTTTCCTGCTAAATTGCAATTTTGTGTACCCTTTTTTCCTTCTCCTTTTCATAAATTTTTACAAAAGTTCATTTTTATTCTACAATACGTTTCTCCTTCCTCCTATACAAATCTCAATTTTACCCCATCTTTTCACCCTCTTCTTTTTAGTCAATTCCTTTTTGTAGTTTATCTCCTTTTATTCTAGTACACAAAAATAATATTCTCTCTCTCCTAGTTGTTCCCCTTTCTTTTTCTTTCATTTTTAAATTGGACAAAATCTTTCTCATTTTTCTCTCTCTTTTCCTTCTCAAAATTCTCCTTCTATTACAATTTTTTTTCACGTCAATCCTCCTTTTACCGTACATCTACTAGCTCCCCCCTTTATTATGTATTTTCCCCTATACCCTTTCTTTCTCCTTTCCTTCTTCCCTTTTTTCGTGGCAGTAAAAACACAAAATTCCTTTTCTTCTGACCTTAATCATTTTTTTATTCCCTCCATAATCTGCCCCATATTTATTCAAAAAAAAAATATTTTCACAATCTCTCAAATTTAAATTTATCTCACATAAACCCTCCTCTTTTATTATATACCTTCAAAGCCGTCTTTATCCTTTTCCCCTCATCGACCTTCAATTTACCCCTGATTTTCCCTTCCTTCGCTCTTAATCCCCGTTTCTATTCCACTCTCCTCTCATTCCTTCCTTCCTTTCCTTCTCTCTTATCTTCTACTTCCATTCCATCCTTTTTTCCCTTCCCCTCTCTTTTTTCTCTCTCTTTCCATTTTCCATTCTGTTCTCATTTTTCTTGTCTCTTTCTCTTTACATCTTCACATTTTCCTTTTTTCTTTCTTTTTCTGTCACCCCCGTATTATTTCAGTTACCTTTTCTACCGCTGTTCGTGTTCATAGTTTCTTGCTACCTCGCACGTTTTTGCTTATCAAAGCATTATTTTCAGTGCTTCGGTATTCATACTGTGCGATTTCAACAACAACGATGGCGAACGACAACACGGACAAGCCCGTGGAACGCGGACGTAATACGCAACGCGGATACCGAGGAGAGGACCCTCTCGAGGAGGGAGAGGTATGCCACGCGGTCAGCGTGGAGTCAGTACTTCCACTTTCTCCTTCGTTTGATTCGTTGCGCCTTACCCGCCTAATCTGCAGTTCATGGCGACAGCCATAATCCAGTTCAGCCACAGGAGCACCAGGGTTGGGCATTCGCGGCCCGAGCGCGATCATCATGATCGCGCTCGGGCCGCGACGTCCAGCCATTACCTACCATCTCGGCTCCAACTATTGCAGCGAGTGTTCTCCGCGATATTTCAATCCTTAATCCAGACTGCGCGGGAGCACAGCAGGGTCCGTGGCAGAGGGCCGGCTCGTTATGCCCCGAAGCCCCGGTGGCACCTGCTGCGGCTCACGCCAGGCGGATGGCGCGATGGACACCGCGGAGAATCCTCGCCCTAATTCAGCTGCAGCTTCTGTCGGTTCAGCTTTGTGGACACCGTCGAAGGACGGTGTCGGCCAGTCGCGCCCGATCCAGGCCGCCGTCACGGACGGGACCTCCGGGACGCGATTGACCGTCGCGGTCAGCCGACGGCGGAGGCCATTCAGCGTCGAGACAGGCGCGCTGCGCGCATCGCCAACATGCTGATGACCTGACCGCCAGAGCCTGCAGTTTCTTCCATCAGCCACGACCCCTATGGGTCCTAATCCAGCTGTCACGCAATCCCATTGCCACAAGTGACGAACAATGGTAGCACTCCTTATCGAAACACGGACGGTGGAAGAGCTAACAGCTCACCAGCTACAGTTATCCGTTTTCGATTATATTACACGCAACAACGCCTTGCGTGAGAGTTGCGTTCGTTCCTTAGTAATCCCGCCTCGTGAGGAAGTGCCAAGCCAGGACCGCGATGCAAGACGCTGCTAATGCGGTCTTTTTATTGCAGGAGGTGCAACTCGTAGGCTGTAGCCCAGCACCTCACCCGCACGTTCCATAACTTGGCTGTCCTCCTTGTTAGAGAGCAGCCCATGCATTTAGGTACACTCAGCTCACGGCTTTTCTTAATGAGCTGACCTACGGCATCACGTCCGTGATTTGTTCTACGAGGTCAGCTCCAAGAGCTCATTGTGCCTAGAGTGATGGATTGGAACGCGGAGCTTAATTATTTTAGGGCTACGCTTAGGCTTTTCAATATTTCAGGCGATCTTATTCGCGAAGTATTGCAGTTTTCGTCTGCGGTCGTGGCGCACGCAACGCGTATGCAACGCGTCCTTGAGTCTCATCAATTGGTGCAAGTAATGTACCAGCATGGCATCCAAGTCAAGTCAGAGGATGAGGATTATAGGACGCGCACGACGCCTGCGTCGCCCCCCGAATTCGCAGCAACCCCTACTACATACATGGAGACGTTGCGTTGGTGGCGCGACAACTACTCTAACGCTATGTTTGTGACGGCTACAGAGTATCTGCTTCCGTCTCTAGGATCCTCGCCCTACTGGAGGTCCCGGAGCCGGCGTGCAGTCTCCTGCAGCCCAACAATCCGCAATACAGCCACCACCTACTACTACATCAGTACCGCCTTCGGCTTCCTCGCAAGTTCCTGCGCCGCTTTTCGCTGTGGCCCGGGAGGCTGGACATCCGTCCACACCCAATCCCTCAGGGTGGTCGGGCCACCGGGTCTCGGAGAACTGTGGAACAGCCTACTACATCTAAGAGGAAGACACGAAGACGCTACTACAGGCGCGAGCCGGGCAGCCGCCGCGGAGGCAGGTCGCGAGCGCCGTTCCGCCGCAGGCCAATCCCCAGTTGGGGGCTGGTGGCCGTGGTGGATCAGGGCTTGGAGTACGAGAAGTGTCGGTGTCCCCTGACCCACGCCCACGTAATCCAGAACCTGTCGCTATACGGCCTATTGCAGAGCCAGCGGCACAGCCCGCTAGGGCCACCTCGTAATGCGGGTCCAGCGCGAGCGAAGGACAGAAGAATTATCCCGGTGGGACGTCAACTGACTCTCCACCGAGGGTAACACACTGTGTCTTCTGCTTTGGCCCCGAGCACTACTCATCGGACTGCACGGAGGTGCACCAGCGAGCGAAAGGGCCAAATTGGCGGAATTTCGCGGGATTTGTGTCATTTGTGCCAAATGGCATCATAGCCAGTGTATCCGCCGCGACCCCTGTAGCTTGTGTGGTGTCTTTGGGCACCATCGTGCGTTCTGTATGCGTAACCCGAGGGCCACGCAGGACGTGGATATAATCCCTGCAGACTTCTACGAACGTCTGCGGGACTCCACACTCTGCCCTCCTCTCGCGGCGCAACGTCTCGTGAGCCTTATCCTCAAACACGTGAGGCAGGCTGCCGGAGCGCGCGCCGGCGCGAGGAGCGTTCAGCTCAGCCCCGCCTCAGCCCCTCCTGGGGCTGAGCGGGATCGCAGCCCCAATCGTCGCTGGGACAGATCCCCGAATTATTCAGGGGAGAGAACCTTGACGATTTGTGGTGAGAGGCAGGTTGACACAATACTACAGTCGCCATCATAATACAGTCGCTCAATTTATCGCGCGTATATTTTTGTATTTTCTAATTAGGGGCCACTCTTTTGCTCACTCCGCGCGCGTCAAATTCCTTCCTTGTAAGGCCCATACTGATTTCCTTTGTGCGCCGCTTTACATCGCAGCTCGCTACCAGCTGTCGGCGCATACACTAATACAGATCACTGTCGAGACAATCGCAGGTTAAAGTTGTTTGTTGGGTTCTGTCTTTAGTAACTGGTTGCTTCAGATAGGCCCATGCAGCTTCTAGCCTTTCCATCGACGTTGTCCTGTCAAGATCCATCACCAGTCAGCATCGACCGGCACCGGAGCCGATACTACAGGTAAGTTTGATCGCACGTTCTCTGTGGGCTAGTTTTACTGGGTTTGTCGGGCGTCTTTCTTGTACTAATACATACTCTAGACTCGCTTGTAAAGATCGATGGAGTAGCGGTCAGTCCGGTTGACGCATGCTAACAGGGTTGAGGTCAGTGAGCAATCGGTCAGGTAGGTTTAAAGGTAACCCATGAACTGTGCCGGAGCGCTCCGCATTTCTCAGTGAGCTTGTCTAGTGCAGAAAGACGCAATATGTTGCAGACCTGGTTGTGCTAGCAGTGGTGTGTGGAGTGTGCGTGTTGCTGGTGTAGTGGATGGTCGTCTGGTGTTTGATGGTTGATGGTTGCTTGATAATGCAGTGATCTACATCTTGTACATATCTGTATGTAATTTTTATTTGTGTTGTATTGTTTTCCTTTTGTATGCTCATTTCTACTGGTATATTACTCACTTACTCATCATATGATACTCGCATATAATCCGGTAGTTAGTCAATTTTATCTCTCCGGTATTTACTCACGTGTGTTTTGCGGTAATAACCGCATATACTACAGGGATCTTGGAGGATCTACCATTTTACTTTGGGAACATATATTGCAGAGAAGGAAAGCACCACTTTCTAAAAATCTTCCCCGCTTTTTTATATAAACTATTTCAATTCAATATATGGCTGGGACTTGTTCATTGCCACCGCGCTCGTGTTCCAGCCGCATCTGGGGCACTAGGCCCAATAGGTTGGGGACAGCACCGACCGCACAGCTAGGCAGGCTTTTCCCCGCCGCTAGCCTATGCCCATATGGGACTCCTTGAAAGGCACATTCTTTTTCGGGGCGGGAGTGTCGCGAAAGCGCGATGCTATCGCTCCGCAGCGAGGCTCTAGGCGCGGTCGGTCCGCGACGAATGCCGACGCACGGTAGAGACGCCGTCGGACTGGCTCGGGCGGCGCGGTCTGAGTCATCAGTCTTCGCCCCCCTGCCGCGACCAAGCGTGGTCCACCTTCCAGCAGCTCTGTGCTGCTCTTTTATTCCTGCTGTGCTGTGTGCATCGTCTCGGGGCCTCTGGCCTTTTAGAACACCCCTACTATTCCATCTGCTATACGGCTGGCTCACGATGAGCATATTCAATGAACAGGTCTATGGCCATGGCCTGTCTCATCGATCGTGATGCAATACTTCAGTGGTGCGTTTCTTCTCTTGTATTATTGTTCTCTATTTCTTTCTATCTCCTCCTCTAAGATCTCTCCACATTACCTTGTCGTATAAAGTAATCTAAATTAGCTTGTGTTCTGTTGTGTATGCAAGAGGACATATATTTCTGGGCAATCTATATTACTGTAGTCGGGATCTGTGTCGATTAGTCCAGGGAAGTTCAAGTGTGTGGCAACTGGTGTCAATTACTAGTTATGTGGTGTTATCGTGGGTATTACCCTTATTACAGTATACAGCTTGCCGGGGTTAATTAGTACAGTCAGTTATGTTATCGGTAGGGAGTCTGTAGGTTGGATCTCCCGGGACTGACGTCTGGTGTCGGACCCGGGGGAGAAAATCACCGATTCGCCACAGCAGTGGTCACGATGAGAAACGTTTTCGAAAAAACTACAAAAATCAGCTGAAATCAAAAACAGCTGAAAAACTATGAAGGTAGCGCGATGAAAAACGGGCTATTATTAGAGCTTCTAGGGCCCAAAGAAGCCAGATCGTGCACACGTGCACAGCGCCGACAAAAAAGATCGCAGTCTCATGCAGAGCAGTCAAAAATCATCGACATTCAAAGGAAGAAATGAATGCAAATTTACCTAATAAAAACAGTTGAGCAATGAAAGAAAGTCAATGTTTTTGACTAGATGTGTACATAAATTCGAAGATTCATTGATTGAAATTCAATTTCAAGCCAGCTGATGTTCTTGATACTAGAGGTCATCGACGCCGATGATGTGGAGTGGGCTCGTCCACCATGAAAAGACAAGAAAGTTCAGGCTTCAAATTTCGCCCAAAACAGTGGTTTTTTCGCGATTTTTTCTTATAGGTCCTACTACCCGAGACTCAGAAAAGGGTTTAGAGAGAAAAAGACGACAAGCATATTTGATCGCAACCATTGCCTTAAATGTCGGTGCTAATAAGCACACCAAGATCACTGACAGTCTCGCGTACGGGAAGCGCAACATTGTTTAGGCGTGAAAGCACTCATGCTGGAAATTTATATGGAACAAGCTGCATTTTTCTTCAGATATTTGTAGCTGCCATAGCTTGGACCAATTTGCAAGCCGGTTCAGGTCACACTGAAGCTCGTGAAAATCGATGGCGGGGTTGCGAAGGGGATGATATATCTTCAGATCATCAGCAAAAAGCTTGCATGTGCTCGACAATCCGTCAGAAATGTCGTTCACATAAATTAGCAAAAGCAAAGGACCCAGAACGCTACCCTAGGGAACACCGCTGACGATTGGGCAAGGATGAGAACAAAAGTCGCCAATTTTGACTATGAAGTCACGAGGTGTTAGAAAGGAATTCAACCATTTTAAGATGTCACCAGAAATGCCGTAGCCTTCACGTTTCAGAAGTAGCTTTGGATGACTGACTGTATCAAAAGCTTTAGCATAGTCTATGTACACAACATCAGTTTGGTAGCTTTCGTTCACAGCCGAACACCAGTCGTGGAACGAGGATACCAGCTGAGACAGCGTTGATCTGCCAGGCAGAAAACCATATTGCGCCGTGCAGAGGAGGTCATTTGACGCAAGATGGGAGAGAACACAATCTTTGATAATGATTTCGAGAACTTTGCATACTGATGAGGTTAAACTGATGAGCCGATAGTTCAAGACCTGAACAGCTGGTGCCTTTTTCACAATACCACAAAATGATAAATGAATTCCATATTTAAAAACTGCACACTCAAAAACCAATTGTGTGCGTGTGTGTAATGCAAGGGTTGTGATGCCCCATAACATACTGAAGTTTCATCACGTTTCGCTAAGTACAAGCCAAGTTAGGTATAAAAACATTATTCGCGGAAAGGCCATGGAAGTAGACTTTCAAACGGTACTGTATTTAGTTGCGATTGGATTCTGGAAAAATTTTAACATTGAATCCGCTTCTGCGCCTGGATCGATGAACATGTCGAGGTAGGGGGGGGGGTAGTAACAGAACTGTCCGGCAAGGGGAGGGTGTCGCGACGCGTGGGTCCGCCAAACTCCTTGCATCGGCGGTGTGACTGACAGACACCACACGTCACGCTCGGGAACACCTACGACAGGGCTATGCACGCTATGCTCGCTATAAACCAACACTGCCACTGCGGGTATGTGCTGTTCACACAGCACGACAAGTGATTCTCTGTATCCAAGCCGCTTATCGGCTCATGTATTATCTATTCACACTCAATTATGACACTTGTAGCTCGTATCAAAGATGATGCCGCGCCGCGGCATCTCCTCAATTACAATACCGCTCATAGGATTTGGTCAGAAGGCGCGCGAGGTCGGGTTTTAGCGTCTTTTTCGTCTTTTCTGTAGAACTCGCTTCAAAGGCAACTTTGAGCGAAACTACGGTGATGCTCGTAATCCTGGTGACAAGGGCTACCCAACAATATAGCCCTAGATAGGGTTTCGTTTTGAACTCACGAAGTTTGACAGGCAGGGTATTCTGTACATTATATACTTCGGACCGAATTATATTTATTATTCAAAAATTATTCGAATGATTTTTTGAATTTCGAATCATTCAAAATTCGAAATTCGAAAATTTTCGTTTTCGAATAATATTCGAAATTCGAATACTTCAAAAACAGGCTCTCGAATAATATTCGATATTCAAATATTTCAAAAACAGGCTCTCGATTAATATTCGAAATTCGAATACTTGGGTATGGATTTATTCGAATTATTCGTCATTTCGAATAAATTGAGCGGACAACAATTCGTGGCTCAACCACATCCATTGAGAAGTGGTCTTCTGAGGAGAGTACGGATTCGTATTCATCTGTACGAGTCTAATTAGGGAGCCCGTCATTAGCGTGGTTCGAACCTTCGTTCACACCTAATTATCTGCGCTCGCACCTCCATCGTTGATGACGCCTGCAAAGCTCGTGCAGAAGAGTCCTGGCGCTCAACCAAGGCCCCAATATTGATTGTTCAAATAGCGGATTAAGTGTTAATTAACCCACTCGAGATTTCATAAAGGAAGTTGAAAGATTGTTTTTTTATCAGCTGCTGTAATTGCAAAGTGGCACAAGATATGAGCAGGCAGTGTAAAGGGAAAGCATTGAAGAAAAATACAGATTTGTAAATTGATGACAACAATGATTTGTAGAAAATAAAAATTCCACAATGGTGATTGAAATATGATATATGACTGTAATGATAAAGTGCTTCAAAATGTAAACAAACAGAAAAGTGTGCACGGTAAAAAATGAACTTATAAAAACGCGTAGATGCAACGATCTCGACTACAGGCCATAAAACGGCCAATGTCTCACCGTCGACTGCGTACCACGCGCTGCGCGACCGCACGTGCGTCGGAAGCAGACGGGTTTGGCCGCCGCGCGACGAGTTTTGCCGCCGCGCGACGTTTCGGCGCCGCGCGGCGACCGAAACTCGTCGCGCGGCGGCCAAAACTCGTCTGCTTCCGACGCACGTGCGGTCGCGCAGCGCGTGGTACGCAGTCGACGGTGAGACATTGGCCGTTTTATGGCCTGTACTTGTCGCACTTTTGATTTTGTGCAATGCACTAGTTGTTTTTTTAACAATAGTGGCTGAAGACGAATACAAATGTTGTTTTTCTGTTAGCTTTTCTTTTCTTGGCGGATGCTTGCTGATCCACTTCCTTATTTGTTCAGTCGTTGTGTATGACAAGTCGAATGTTATTTGGAAACCCCGAGAATCTGTCAAAAAATTGCAATTTATTCGAAAATTCGGAAAAAAAATATTCGGTAATTCGAGAATTTGGATTTTCGAATATATTCGAATTTCGAAAATGTTCGTTCTCGAATAATATTCGAAATTCGAAAATTTTCGTTTTCGAATATTATTCGAAATTCAAAAATTTTCGTCTTCGAATAATATTTGAAATTCGAAAATTTTCGTTTTCGAATAATATTCGAAATTCGAAATTTTCGTTTTCGAGTAATATTCGAAATTCGAAAATTTTGACCATTTTGCCCAAGTATAGTATATGTATATATAGTATATTACCATTTGGTGGAGGAGGGGGGCTCGGCGTCCTGTCTCTGCGTCCTCCTGGCTCCCAACACAGCCTCTGCAACGCGCCCCCCCCCGTCTGTGGCCTCTCTGACTCGCGTGCTGCCTCTCCTCACCACACCTTCGACCAGCAGCGCTGATTTTCGGCGGTCCCTCAACCAGCAATCCATTCGATGTGGGTGCGTCCATTAACCGATGCCCTAGGAGTTATGCCTATCACCCCAAATCGAGGACACTTCAAATATTGAAATGGGTAAACAGAAGATATACGAATAGAAGATATAGAAGATGGAAAACTCTCGGGTTTCAGAATGCCGCAAACAGCATGGTTCAAATTGTGCTCTTACATGATCAGATTTTTTACGAATGTTCGACTTTTCGAAAAATTCGGGATTTTGAAGTATAGTTGTACACGAACGAAATTTTCGAACGACTTTTAGAAATTCTTTTCGTTCGTTTTCGTTCGTTCGAAATTTCGTCGAACGAAATTTTTTCAAATTTCGTTCGTTCGAAATTTTTGCGAACGAAATTTTTTTCATTTTTCGTTCGTTCGAAAACATTTCGAACGAAAAATTTCGATTTTCCTTCGTTCGACATTTTTTTGTAATTGTACAACTATATTTTGAAGCTCTCGAATATTGGTTTTTTCGAATAATTCGGAAAATTGCCTCTCCCAAATAATTCGAAGGCGACTTTTTCAGTTGAACGATTTTTCGAATCATTCGATTCGGTCAAAGTATAGTTCAGACTGGAAACTGATTTTAGATGTGGTGTTTCAAGTAACTTCGCAGGAGCCAGAATACTAGCTTAACTTCACAAAAGGTGGATTTCTGAATAGATACATTTCATTGAATGTATATACGGTCTTGTGAAAAAACGAGATATTTTTGTCGACCGTTCTTATGACCATTGCGCTAAATGAATGTAAACAAAACACGCATCCTACAACACTTCGAAGACGTATGTGAAAAAAAGAAACAAATTGCTTTTGAAAAATCAAGCAAAAGACGAAGAAACAGTTGAGCAATATTGCCGTGGAATAATCTCAAAAGCCATATCTCATCGTGACAACCGCCTTTAGGTGTGCAGAAAGACTACTTCGGACCGAATTGTATTATTTACAAAATATTCGAATGATACATATATACATAAATAAATAAATAAATAACGAATCAATCAAAATAAGAAAATTTTCTTTTTTGAGACATATTCGAAATTCGAATACTTCGTAAGAAGCAGCATAGAATGATATTCAAAAGTCTAATATTGCAAAAACAGGCTTTCGAATATTATTCGGGATTCGTTCGTTCATCCACCTTTTGTTGAGCTTAGCTAGTATTCTGGCTCCTGCGCAGGGTTCAGCAGCCCGTTGCGCCAATTTTCGACGGAGCAACGACCCCCTTCCGTGTTGATCATATTTTTTTTGAAATTCCCGAAATTTTTAGGATCCCCCTCCAGGATGAAAAAATCTTTTTGAGAGTGATAAAAATGAAGAAGGATGAATATTGTGGAGAACTTCGGTCAAATCGTACAACCCCCTATTTTCATTTTTTTTTCAAGAATTTTCCAATTATTTCACGACCCCCCTTGCGCCGAGTCGCAGCCCTGCTCAACTCTGCTCCTGCGAGGTTACTCAAAACACCACATCCGAAATCTGTGTCCAGCTTGAACTTTATTTGAACGAATCGAATGATTCGAAAAATCATTTGACCGAAAAAGTCGACTTCGAATTCTTCGGAAAGTCGAATAAAAAAGAAAATTCGAGAATGGCAAATTCCCGAGTTCATCGTAAAACCGATTTTTCCAAACAAGACAATTCCCGAGTTATTTGAAAAAACCGAATATTCGGGAAGTTCAAAATCGCGAAATATTCGAAAAAACGAATATTCGAAAACTTCAAAATCTCGAATTATTCGAAAAGCCGAATATTCGTAAAAAATTTTGAATATGTGAAAGCACAATTTGAACCATGCTGTTTGCGGCATTCTGAAACACGAGAGTTTCCCATCTTCTATATCTTCTATTCGTATATCTTCTATTTACCCACTTCAATATTTGAAGTGTCCTCGATTTGGGGTGATAGGCATAACTCTTAGGGCATCGGTTAATGGACGCACCCACACCGAATGGATTGCCAGTTGAGGGACCGCCGAAAATCAGCGCTGCTGGTCGAAGGTGTGGTGAGGAGAGGCAGCACGCCAGTCAGTGAGGCCACAGACGGGGGCGCGCTGCAGAGGCTGTGGTGGGAGCCAGGAGGACGCAGAGACAGGACGCCGAGCTACCCTTCTCCACCAAATGGCAATATACAGTATACCCTGCCTGTCAAACTTCGTGAGTTCAAAACGAAACCCTATCAAGGGCTATATAGTTGGGTAGCCCCTGTCACCAGGATTACGAGCATAACCGTAGTTTCGCTCAAAGTTGACTTTGAAGCGAGTTATACAGAAAAGACGAAAAAGACGCTAAAACCCGACCTCGCGCGCCTTCTGACCAAATCCTATGAGCGGTATTGTATCTCTGAAGGTCGATAAGACCATATAAATAGGGAATTCGTGAGCGTGTAATACTATACTATTCTGTCTACTCTCTGTCATAAAAGACTCACTGAATCGGTCTTAACAGACACACCGCACTACACAATTTGGTGCATCGGCTAAAATATGGCCGATATATATATATATATATATATATATATATATATATATATATATATATATATATATATATATATATATATATATATATATATATATATATATATATATATATATATATATATATATATATATATATATATATATATATATATATATATATATATATATATATATATATATATATATATCGAACTTTGATACGATTCACCCTCCGCCTCAGGTGCGGAAATGCCAAAAAAGCCTCAACCCTAAAAGCCGTCGTCAGTCATGAACCGCTGACCGATCAAGCACTATGCCTTCGCAACATCAAGAAGACGTCGGCTGCAGTGATATTATGTTATGACTGGCTGCATTTCATGTTAATTTGCCTATTCTTCCCGGCCCGGGAAATCGGGGGCAGCGACCTGAGTATGTCCGTCGGCGTTCTCTGCCAAGGAGCAGAAAACGCAAGCAGACTTAGGAGCCGATCCAGTGTCCAGAGCCGTACAGGCATCTAAACTGGGTCCATGCGAACGATGTCTCAAGCCATCGCATGACTCCGACTGCGGCATCTCCTGTCAATCATGCCGTCTCCCGCATAATCTGCTCCTGTGTCCGTCTCGTGGACGATTCCATTCTGCTTGTGTCGATTCCGCTGGAATCGACACCTCTCAGGTAGAATATATCAAACGAATAATATCGATTTTTCCGAATAAATCTAGTTTTCTCGTCATGGTCGGAATGGTTTCAACAGCGCTTTTTATCACGCATTAGGTTAAGTGAAAGGTTCTCATATTTGATGAAAACGTGGGGTTTCGTCTATTCGTTAACATGCCACAGCCAATTAATTAAATTTTTATTGGAATATTCGAATAATCGAATAAATGGTTATAGCGATTCTGTGATTGGACAGAAAGTCACTTTTTCATCAATTATGGAAACCTTGCCCCTCACATAATATTCGATACCAAGGGCAGTTAAAACCATCTCGTCTCTGAGAAAATATAAGAGTTAATTGAAAAATCGATTTTATTCGGTGAAACACTCTACTCTCAGGACAACAATGAGTAGATGTAGGCGAGGAGAGGGGAGATTCGGCGCCCCGTCGAGAGTCGGGCGCGGGCGGTCGCGCGGCGGCAGGCAGTAATGATCATCCTCGCCGACGCAACCGCCGTCGCGCCTGATTTTCAGGCTGGGAATCTCCCGCCCACCCGCCCCTTTGCCATATTCGATTAAACCTGTTCATTATTCGATCCTGTTGCCTGGCCACTAGGGCCCATTCTTTCGCTTCTGCTCCTGGCCCATTAAGGGCGTTCGTATTTGTTTCCTGACCTGACAGGGTCATTTCTTGTTTGCCTGGCCACTAGGGCCCGTTCCTTCATCATATTGGTAAAAACCCGGTCATAAAGGCGGCTGTAATGGTCGTCTAATAACTGTGCATTTCTTGCAATATCGATCTTCTGCCGAAACGTGTAGGAATTATTCCCAATCATCGCTCTGTCTAGAACTAGCCATCATATTGTAAGAGTAGATTGATGTCAATTTGACATCTCTATCTAATTGCATTTCGATAAGGTGCGAGTGCAACCTCTCAATTTTTGCATTCCTCCTAGCTCCTTGGCTCACATGTGGAATATGAGAATCTCACAAAATTGCCTTAGACTCACATGATCTTAGTGTGTGTTTTTTCTCGTTAAATTCGTTGTGTTAATTGTTGATTGATATAAAGTTTAATTACCCAAGTTTGAGGTGTGGCGAGACGGTAACGACCGTCGATATCTGGTTGACTGCGGCGATTTGTGGTTTTGTCCTGTGGTCGACGTGACGTTTAGACCAATATTTCGAGTTCGACAAGTCCCGCGTGGCATAGGCACATCTCCACTCACGGTGAGGGCATCCAGCTTCAGACCCAGGACACTGCTGCTAAGAAGCGAAAATTCTGAAAATGGTCGGTTAATCTTTTTCTTTTTTCATTTCTTCGCATTTTCGGCCGCATTCTTTCTCAAACTAGTCCCTTTTTTCCCTCGTTTCTTGAATATATTGCCTTTATACATGTACATATCGTTACAGAATCGACATCGTATCAATCAAGCGGGCAACATCCATGCAACAACAACAACAGCCTCAACCCTACAAGCCGTCGTCACTCATACACCGCTGACCGATCAAGCACGATGCCTTCGCCAGTATACAACATCAAGAAGACGTCGGCGGCAGTGACATTTTGTTATGACTGGCTGCATTTCATGTTATTTTGCCTATCCTTCCCGGTCCGCGGAAGTGTGCTGTTCAGACAGCACGATATGTGATTCTCTGTATCCAAGCTGCTTATCGGCTCATGTATTATCTATTCACACTCAATTGTGGCACTTTTAACTCGCATCAAAGAAATTATCTTTGCAGGTCGATGAGACCATATAAATAGGGAATTCGTGAGCGTGTAATACTATACTATTCTGTCTACTCCCTGTCATTAAAGACTACCACTGAACCGATCTTAACAGACACATCGCACTACACAGGGTATATTACGTCCACATTTAGGCCCTCAGTCCTGTTTGGGCTACACACATTTTTACCAATCAATACTCATAAGAGTATGACGTCACAACCACTATCGATCGACCTCGGCGCAACTGGGTAGCTAGTCCAGTGCGAATAATGACCTCACCACAACCATGCTTCAGTAAGCCTCCTCGTTCCACCTGATAACTTTGGGCTATTCGGCGGGATGTTGACTGCGGCCCTCATACTGCTCGGTCAGTGAGCTACGGCTCACTGAACTGAACGTGACGACTCGGCATGGGCAGGAGAGCTCGGACTCGACTGCGCTGAAGATGACGATGGCAGCCGTACGATCAACTACACAACGAGACGAATGGCTCTGATCGATGCGCGTGGCTCGGGTCGTCTGCGCCCTCTGCGTCTCTACCACTTTCGAAATCATACCGTACTAGCACGCCGCCAGGCCCAGCGCCTTTACACTCTGCCGGCTCCTTCATAAGGGATGACGTCAGCATTTGATAGGTCGGACGAAAGTCACGACAGAGGGGTAGTAATTTCTCGGATATCATCATCGCAACGCCGTGCTGAGGCCTCTGGCCTACTGCCTCGGTTTCCTTCAACTGATCGAAGAGGGTTAGTTCTGAGTGTTGATAAAAAATACGGAGTGCGGCTATTGGAATACACTTCTCTCCGACCGAAAAGCCTTTACCATGGATACACGCAGGATCAACGATAGAAAATTAATTCTTCTCTGTTATGTTCTTTTTTTGTAATTTTTTATTTCCTTGTTATAGTTATTCCTGCGTTTATCTATGGTAAAGAATTTAGCTGCAGTAATAATGTGTGGGAGGAGAGGAAGCTTCCCTTTGCTCAACGTCTCCGGTGTCTTTTCTTCAAAGTTCAGGAAAAATGGCATCGCCGTCGATTACGGCGCAACCGACAGTATGCTTACATAGTGGAAATGACCTCTGTTTCGGAGTCAAATTTATTTGCGTTCATCAAGTGCGTGTGCGCCCGTATGCTGCGTCTCCTTCCCCACACACTTTCTCGCTGTCTCAGCCCTCGCTCCGCACAAGCGCGCGAAGGAACACAGTAAATTTGGCTTTGATTCAGAAGATACGCAGCCGCTTTTTTTCCTTGCCGTGGACTGTAATATTGGCTCTACTCCGTTTTTCACTCTGGAGTGATTTTTTCTAGAATTTCTTCTCAGGAGGCTATTTTTAGAGTGCTGAACACCGAAATAAAAAAAGAACTGTGCCGTTTTCTCAAAACCCTACGGTGGGATAAGCTGCATGCACCACATTTGGTCCAGTTTTTGGGCAGAAACCTGTAAGGGTTCTTCGAAGTTCTAATGACGAATCCTTCTCCCGATTCTGGGTAGCGAAACATTATGCGCTTATCCTAATCTGCAGTGACCCCTTGAATAAAGGCGAACATCGCAATCGCGTTCAGCATCTCGAGAAATCCCGAGGACGAAAATCTGAGGGGGGGGATTCCGAAAAGTGGAGTAGCACAGGATCAGGCCGTTGCTGTCCCGCGAGGCAACGGTGAAGAAGGGTAAATTTTCAAATAATCGGAGTTTGGAGGGAGAGACGTTGAATTGTCGAACCGAAATCAAGAAATTTGTGGGATGTTTATAAAGGCAGAGTTCACGATAAAACCGATGCTCGAGTTTTCGTAAGATCAACTGTACCGGGTTCCATTGCAACAACGATAGCAGAAGAACCTCTGAAAACCAACGATAGATAGCCCAATACGGCCCCCAAACGTGGTTGTGCTCTGCCCGCCCCGCCCACTTCCTCATCGGCCAACAAGGAAATGGGCGGGTAGTACATAGCGCATACAAACTGTAGGGCCGTATAGGGCTATCTGTGACTCGCTTTTAGCGGTTTTTCGCCACTATTGTTGAAATGGATCCCGCTACATTCCATTTCAGGGAAAACTCAGAGACTGTTTTTATCGTGAACACTGCCTCTATTAGAACTTAAACGTGAAGGCTCAGCCCAGCCTCAGGAGTAATTTTTGATTCTCTAGTCCGGCTGTCGTGTATGGTAACCCGCGCGCTGAATTTCGCAGTACTTCGCGCAGGGGTTCTGATATCGGAAGACTAGGACTGATTCGACTCACCTTGTGCTTACAACGAATCGAAAGCTGCATTTTGAAAATTTATGTTTAGATGTATCTGGACAGAAGAAAGCACACTGATTTCAACTTCTGAGTAACTAGCAGATTCTTTGACAGGTATTTAAAATTATGCCCTTTTTCGCTGTTGCGGACGTTCAGTATCAAATCGGTAACCACTTTGTCACAGCATGTATGCTATAGTTTCAATAAGAAAACCATACTTTTTTGGAGAATCAGGCTAAAAGTGAAGAAAAAACACGTTCTGGCAATTTTCCGAAATGAGTCGGACCCAATAAATAGCTGCAGGTACCCTCTATTTCGGTATCAAATTCAGTCGCGTCCATAGCGTACCTGTGCTCGCGTATGCTGCGTCTGCTTTTCCCCACACCCTCGCTTCGCATACGCACGCGAAGGAACGGGACTACGCGGAAGGTGGTCGATCAGAAAAGATGGCTGTTTGTGTAGTTCTAGCCACATGTTCTGGTCATTCCCTTGTGTGCATTTAGTCTCCTCAGACCATCTACAGTCGGCATGGATCGCACTGATGCTTTGCGTTCTTTATTGTGCGTAGGCGCAAACTTGGAGCGCATATGTTATAACCTAGGTGCACCGAGTTGGCACCAAGGCTCAATAAGGAACGCAAGGTATCAGTACGATCCGTGCCAACTGCACGCCTTCATTCCCGAAAACATTCGCAAATGTTGGTGCGCCTCACACCCTCTCTCCTCCCAAGAATGCTATGTGGCCCGGCTTTTAGGCCTAGTGCATACTTCCCGCGACAAGCGACGCGACATAGTGTCTGTCATATATATCGACGGAAATTCGATATGGATGATATGCACTGTCGCTGTCGCGGGAAGTATGCTCTAACAAGGGACCACTTTGAACAAAAAATGGAGTTTCGAAAAACGGTCTTTTGAGAGTTGTAGAGGGCGTAAAAATGAACAATTTAAGATTTTAAAACTTCACTCAGTCCCCACGAGTAGATCAAAAACCACCAAAACAATGGGTTGCGGTAGGTGAAATGCCATTCAATGCACCCTAACCTGACGAAATCCGCTAAAAAACAGGAAACGGACCCCATATTCGTGTTCAGCGTCCCAAATTACCCTCTGGGGCCGAGTTTGGGAGAAAAAAAATTCGACCTCTGAACCCCCAAAAATGGCTTTGAGCTTCTTACCTCCTCAGAAACTCAACGGGTCCGACCGCAGATTTCTGTCGGGTCGAACCCCTTTCCGTTTTCGCCCCTCACTTCTTCCAACTGAGACGACGTGGGGGAGAAGTAAAATTTATTCTCCCCCCATGTCGTCTCACTTGGGACTACGAGGAGGAACAATGCTAAAGGGTCCGACCCGACAGAAATCTGGGGATGGATCCCGTTCGAGCTGGGGTCGGACCCGGCGAATGTCTGAGTTACGGGGCTCCAAAGGTCAAGAAAAAATTTAGGACTGAAACTTCGCTTTCGGAGGTTATTTAAGGTGCTCATAACGAATCTGAGGTCAGTTTATCGATTTTCGACAGAATACGGTAGATTACGGTGGGTATACGGTAGTTGGGTCAAAGTCTCAGAATTGACTCAAAATTTCTGAACGGGGGTTATTCGGGGTGCTGAATACGAATTTGATGTTCACTTGTCAATTTTCAAATTATTAAGGTAGGTTTAGGCCCTCTATGTCATGACAACTACCGTAAACTACAGTAAACCTCAGAATTTCGGCAAACGATCTCTAGATTCGTGTTCAGCACCCTAGATTACCCCTACATACAAGTTTTGAGCCGAATTTTTTTCCAAACCACCCTAAAAATTCCTAGATGGGTGGTACCCTTGCCTTGTCGCGAGGCTTGGAAAAACGACTATAACTACTTTTCATAAAAGCTTCTTTGTTTTTCAGAGAAGCTGCGAAGAGCATACTCAGATTCTACGTCCAAAATGGCACCAGAAAACTACATTTGAATAAGAATGGCCAGGCGCTAAAGTATTAGGTTGCTTTAATGGATTTTGTAGTTTAGGTAAACCCACTTCTGTTTACAACAATTATTTCTGAAAAGATTGATCATTGATCAAGGAACAAGTCCACGAAGTTTCATTTTGTCCGAACTTCTTTCCAGCGTCATATATCAAAATAAGTCCCCTAAAGTGTTTCTCCGAATTAAGGACGGTTTTTCTGTAACATATGTGGGAGAGAAGGGTAAGGGTATTCCTGATATTCTGGCAATTGTCGAAACCTCGGAATTTCTATAGTTTCTAACATTGATGTGAACCGTTCTCCATTTATATCACGTTACCTCTGCGATATAAGAAAAGAGGTATAAAAAACAAGAGACACTGTTAAAACCCAAAACAAGTAAGGTGAACACATAGAAATGTCACTACTACCAGCCATAATGCAGTAATGAACACACAGTACTTGAACCTTCTTCCAATTGCTTCGTAATCCAACGCCTAAACGACTGAGCCACGGTGTGCCGCTAGCTCATCCCGACTATCACATTGCAGTGATCGGTGGTTTGAATGCAACGAGCATTGTTCAGGGGATCAATGAATAACTCATAACTCGAGAACCTAGCTAGATTTCATCTTCAAACTTTTAGGAGAACCTTTTCAGATGATTTCAAGGCCACTGTATAACTCACATTTGTGCTGCGTCCTCCCAATCCAACGTTCTGGTTTCTTTCCTTTTTTGATCGTTTTTGATCTACCTGTGAGGACTGAGTGAAATTTTAAAATCTCAAATTGTTTCTTTTTAACTCCTCTACAACCCTCAAAAGACCGTTTTTCAAAACTCCATTATATATTCGAAGTGGTCCCTTGTAAGACTTAGGCGCGTGTGCCGTAGTGTCAGATGGTGCTACTCTAGCTGCAAGCAGTCGGGTTCCATTCTTGTCCATATTGAACCAAGCTTTCCATCTTTCAGGGATTGATAAATTTGTACCAGTCAACTGGGAAGATAAAAACAAAAAATGAGCCAAGCATGCTTGTGGACCCAGTACATGAAAACCCGCTAGCGAGTTGGTCGCCTTTGCGCTAACCGCGGGGCGAAAATTCGCTGCGTTCGCGTCGTTCCTAGCCCCTAGAGGCACGGTACACCCTCCGATATAAATTTTGAGATTTTCATGAGATTGTGTAGTAGATCACTCCTCTATAGCACGTGCCAAGTGCGAGATCTCAACGTCTTCATAGGCGAGATTTGCATAGGCGACAATCACGGGCCCGACCCCTTTCCGTCACACCGCGGGTCACGCACCATTCTTGATTTTCGAACTCAGTAGTGGCTAGATGAATTGAAGAATCTAAACCGTGTTTCCGATTTCCACTCCTTTGCCGGTCTATGACTTCAATCTGGTTAGCTCTCGCACAACGACTGTGAATGAAGAGGAATACAGGCCTGGAACAATCCATCCACTAAATTCTCGCCCTCGATATATAGGCATTTCCGAGGCGTCACAACCTCGTTTGTAGAGAGCCCGGCACGATTTCAGAGACACCATCGTGTGATTCTCTCCAATCAGAGCCCAGCACAAACTGGATTTTAGAGAAATGATCTGTTGAGTATTGTGGGACGGTAAAAGGGAACAATTTAAACTTTGGTTAATTTCGCTAATGCACATGGGTAGATGGAAAACTGCAAAAAAATGCCATTTTTCAATTTCAGATATGTGAACATTTTCAGCCAAATAGTTGTCCAGACCAGGAGGGGGGGGGGAATTATTCGTGGCGCTAAACACGAATATAAGGTTCATTTTCAGTTTCTCAGAAGATTACCGTAAATTTCAGTAGGAAAAGTGACATTTGTGTAGAGTAACCTACCATAATCTTCGAAAAACTGAAAATAGACTTCATGTTCATGTTCAGCGCCACAGATTACCCTCCCAGACTGAGTTTGGGCCCAATGTGTTCGAATTTCTGAAATTCTCAGAAATCATGTGTCGATTTTGGTCGACCCAGGTGCTTTAGAGAAATGCAACGCACTTCGAATGGCTTCTTTTTGTCTCCCCATACAACATGTAACATATCATTTTTTTTTGAAACTCCAGTTTGCTCTGGGGTCAGTCCCTAGTGGGTTTGCCGAGAAATAGCCATAAAATGGCTGCTTCCCGCGCGATAGTCGGGAAATGACTGGTTACTGCCAAATATTGCTCTCCAAGAAAGCATCAGATGCATTCGTAAGCAATGATTTAGATGTCAGCACCGCCGCCGGTTCAATTTTCCTAGTTTGGGGTACTTGGACCCCCCGTACCAATGACGGCTCAGCGAGACGGCTTCAGCTGCGTCGCGTGTCGGGGTACCAACGACATACAGGTAATTTTTTGGTTTTTTTCTCCGCTGTAGGCCGGCTATTTCCCGACTACCGAAAAATAGCCCACCAGATGCCGCTCCGGAGCCTGGTGGGCTATTTCTCGGCCCAAACCCTCACAAGAGTAGATACCACACTCATCGCTTGCATGCGACGCAACTCATTTGAGCGTCACATCCACCAGCTCTTATGTACACCCAATCGAAATCCCAGCTGCAGCAGTTATTTGCTTTACTCACTATTATTTTAAACCACTCAGGCGATTCTCGGCCCCGAGCCGCCTGACAGTTCGGCTCGTTCTCCCAATCTGTGGGTCGGCTTCTGTTGCTGTCCGGGCTGCTCCAGTTCGCCCGAACAGCAACAGCAGTGGCCCGGAGATTGGGAGAACGAGCCGAACTGTCAGGCGGCTCCGATTGCTGTTCGGTGCGGCTCGGGGCCGAGAATCGCCTGAGAAGGGATCGTTCATTAATCGATACGGAATGGGTCCTTTCCAGTTAGTTTTTTTATTCATATTCCAACTTCTTTTCGCAGCGTGCAAATACTCGGGCGCTTCTATGATTTCTTTTTTTTTGTCTTCATTAAATTAATCTGTGATTCACATTGATGCGAAGGCCGTTTGCTCCTCGAGTTTATTACGGATATTTTGCAGCTCAATCTTGTTGTACATATACACTAAATTACATTTAGCCAGATTACTTGATATATGAATTAACACGCCAAAGAAGTATTGTAATGGGAAATGGAAAACAACAAAGTATAGGTACAGGGAAAAATCGTAATACGGGACGAGGTTATTTTCTCCGCCGGCCAATAGTTGTAACACGTCCAATTTGGTGGAACGGCCTCCACCTATTGGCCGGCGGAAGGAATAAACCCGACCCATACTCCCATCTCCCCCTGTACCCAAGGTATATATTATTAATAGCTACACAACACACGCACGTATGGAGACACACAGAACGACAGCTAACAACTCGAGAAGTTAACGGGGACTAAAGTCTGGAAACTGGAATGAAAACCATAACTTCTTCCGGTGCGATCATTACCATCTTCTGACACCGATCGGGCTTCGACTGAAAGAGGAACAACTTCAGAACGACTAGCTGTAGTCCACATATATCTCCTTTCACCACACCTAGTTTAGGCTACAGACCCACAACCCGCCTCAAATTCATGCCAAGGCAGATTTATAGCTATACAAACCCCAAAGATTTTAGGCCTCGCCCAGATAAAGAACATGTTCTCAAAGAGGAAACCCTCATAACGCCTTCCGACGTGAGCGTAATAATTAGCACGTCCAGGCAATTTGTGCCAAGAAATGCAGGCGACTCAGTCCGAGTCTTATATTTAGAAGAGCTATCAGCTCAAACGGTAGGTTACGGTAGTAGCTGATCGAATGGCATCATGCCAATCGCAGCATACCATAGCCATAAGAATGTCGGAGACGAACCCCATCATCGTATTCAGTGCCTCAAGTAACCCTCTAGACGAAGATCTAGTCGAGCTCTGAAGTCCGAAACATTTTGGTAATAAGAGCATATATCACACTAAACGAACTCCAGGCGCGGCATGCATGAATGCTGGGAGGTCAGGGAGCCGCTCCGCGTCCAATGTGCGCAGCGTCGAGCCACGGGACGGCCCCGAAGTGCATGGCGTATATTGGCGTGTGGCGAACGTAAATTCCACTGCAAACCCTACGCGCGCACATTCTGTCATCCCAGTCGCGCTTGCTTCCAATGATTGAGATGCACAAGATGACAAAAAAGTGCCAAAAAGCGACAGGGATAACAAAAAATGCCGCTTGGCGTAGAGTTTGCTGTAGAAGGTGCATTTACGTCTGCGACAGGCCTATATACGCCATGCACTTCGGGGTCGTCCCGTGGCTCGACGGTGCGCGCAAAGGACGCGGAGCGGCTACCTGACCTCCGGAGCGTTCATGCATGCAAACCCTAGAGTCAAATTTCCCCAACTTCATCAAGGGGTTTGTTCAGGGCTATAAACAGAAATAAAAAGCTTCTCCGAGTTTTTCGTACGACCTTGGTAAGGTAAGATAGGTTAAATGTTTTTCAGCTACCACCGGAACTTCCAATTTCGAACTTCAAACTCCGTGAGACCAAGCACTACGACTAAGTCACCTTCATTTTTTTTCTGAAAGTACACAGACAACCTCGCAAGATGAAACATTTTGCTCAGATCGGAGGAAGCTACTAAGCCTTCTTTGTCAGTCGAACCGACCCGGGGATGTCCCGAACAGAAAAGGGAGTTGTGTAAACGGAGTCTGGAAAGGTTACCCTTTTGAAGTATTTGATCTACCCACGTGTACTGCGGAGGAATTCCCCCGCCCCCTCCCACACTACCCTGGAAAACCGGTTTCGATACTACAAAAATTTACTATTGAGTTCACGACACCTAGCTGATTCGCCAACGGCAAACCGATGCTGCACTTTCCCAGCTAAAGCATACCGACGACCCATTACCTTGTTGCGATAGGTACAGACAGTTGTCCACAAATTACACAGAAAACTTATGCATCACTTGGTTTGCAGTTCTTCGGCCTCAACATCGATCCACCCATTCGCAGACGATAGGGATTTTCTCCGCCAGAACTTCCGGCTTCCCATTTGGAACTCCTCAGCGAGCTTGCGGATTGTACAAATCACACATTTATATTTCAGTAAGTACCGACACATCCGCCCATTCAATGGCACAATGTCGCGTAAAAGGTGGACAGTTAAGTTTCGGGGAAGCAAGAAAGTCTGCCGAAGCGAGCATGCTCAGCCTTACAAGGGGATGATCGGACCAGCTTGCCGGAACTAACCACATTCGTTTTTCTGTTCCCGTTTTCATGATTAGGAAGTTTGCGTGATCTTCCCGTGCCCCGCAAATGGCAACCAATATTGTGCCTCCCGGTCCAAACTTCAACAATGGCGGCCCTCTCCTCGCCACCTGTGAGAGCAAAGGCAGGCATGAGCCGTAGCCCGCAGAGACGGAGACCTCCAACTGCGGGGCTGCAGCGTGAGATCGACGTAACAGACAGCCACAACACTTCCTTCGCGATAGGGGCTCTCTACACGCCAAGAGAGGCGCCCGCACGAGATTCAAGTTCTAACTCGACGCGCGCGGCGGAAATTCCTCATGTTTAATTCATCGCTAGAGCGCGTTTACCATAAACTCCCGGGAATCCACGGCAATTTTCGTTTTTGATAGTTCCTGTCATATTTTCAAAGCTATGGGAGCTTCCACACAAAAGTACTGGTTTCAACCATCCCGAACTTTCAACCCCTGCGACAGCGCGGTGTAACTCGTCGGAGTGAAAGTGGTGTTCATGTGGTGCTCAGTTTTCTGGCACAGGCTAAAACTCCAGGGTGGGTAAAGCCATTGTGTATGTGTGGAAGCCTTTATAGCTCTTAAAATCATGAAATGGACTATTAAAAACTGAAAATGCATTGAATTTTGGTGAGATTATGTTGAACGCGCTCTGGCGATGGAGTTAACAGAACGCACTTCCGACACGCGCGTCTCGTCAGAACGTGGATCTCGTCTGAACTTCTCTCTCGCTGGGTATAGAGACCTTATCGCCCTCACTTCTACCCGCTAGGTGGCCAGGAACCCTCTCGCCTACCCGCCAGGTAGCCGGGAACCTTCCTGCCTACCCAATGAGTACGTCGAGTGGACTTTGGATCTTCCCGCAAGACTCCTGTAGCTTCATGAACACGATCACTGACCAACTACCTCTCGGGTAGTCGTAGGAACATACTACCTGCTCCAAACGTGCACCACATTCCTGTTAGCGCTAAAAAAAACAGTAAAAGTTTAAACCCAGTGGGGAAGGCCGGGCGGGGGGGCGGGGGGGGGGTGGGAGGGTACCACAGCCATTTCTGCGGTTCAGAGGTCCGAAAAAATGTTCGGCCCGAACCTTGTCCACGCAGGATTCGCGGCGCAGAACACGAATCTCGGGTTCGTTTGTTGTCTATCCTAAGACTATAGAAAGCTACGGGAGGTACTGGTATTTTCTCACTTTTCTGTTAACTTCTACTCGGGCAGACATGATGGGGCTTTTCTGACTACTCGAGAGGTAGTCGATCTGAAAAACATGGCTGTATAAGCAGCTGTAGCAATCCGGTCCGGTCATTCCCTTGTTAGTAGTGAACAGGAAGCGGTTCATAAGAACACATCCTATCGACCTTCTCTCGATGAAATTTATTGGGAGATTATTTACTACAAGCCAATATTACGATCTACATCTCAGAAGAAATGTGGCACAATTCATGAAACCGCGGGCGCACGAAGGAAACGTAACCTTCCGTACCCGACGCATGTCCACCGGTTTTGTGCCTCCCCTGTCGAGATTTCAATAGTGGCGGCCTCCTCTTCGCCACCTGTCAGAGCAGAGACAGGCATGGGTAGCCACCCGCAGAGACGGAGAGGAGACCGCCGGGTAGGAGGCTGCTGTGTCTCAGCTCCGCTATCAATGCATTCCGGCTGGCACAGCATGCCCGACCTCGATTGTGCGGGTGGACGGGCAGAGCGCGCGCTGCTTGCCAGTAACATATTAACCAAGTTCTGAAACGCAAGACCAGGCAGCTGCGCGTCTCTCCATCCACCCGCCAGGTGACTAGAAACCCTCTTAACTTTCAGTCAGGGGCGGCATGCACGTACGCGGCGGGTTAGGTTGGGGTTAGGCAGGGTTTGGGCCGTCGGCGCGTTTGAACATTGCTGTGCGAGTGCTGGAGATAATCAATAGTTGGGGTCTCAACGTGGTTTCGGCTGCCCTACCCTCCTACGTAGGGTTTGCGAGGGGACGATTTTTCAGTGCTAGCCTAACCCCTTTTAGCCCTCGCACAGCAATGATCAAACGCGCCGACGCCCCAAACCCTGCCTAACCCCAACCTAACCCGCCGCGTACGTGCATGCCGCCCCAGGTAGCCGGGAGCCTTCCTATCTACCTGCCGGGTACACAAGGCGGTGCGACTTCGGAAACTCATCCAAAAGCGAGTGGACTTCGGACCATCCCGGTAGGCTCCTAGTGTTTCATGAATACGGGCACTGATCAGCATTTTCCCTCGGACTTTGCTATCCGAGGAATTTGTGGTTTGCTCTACTTGCCACTATGTACGCTAAATTCGAAGCTGTGTCTGCTTCTGCACATCTGTTCTCACCTTCCATAATCGTACCCTCCACCATATGTTGTTGACTGACCGAAGAAAGCGTTGTACGACTGTCCGAACTGAAAAAAACTGAAATACTACTCCTTCAAAGAGCAGGCAATTAAAGGAAACTGACCGGTGGAGCACCAGCTCCCCCGATGGGAGCCAAACCTGTAGAACTAGGATACGTGACGCGTTCCACACGTGAACTGCGCTTGGAGCTGAAAAGAAAGTGCATAAAGGCTCAGCTCTGAGTTACTCGCGCGATACTGACAAGGACGCCTGGACCGTGGATCAATGAATATTGCCAAGGAACTTCGTTTTCACTATCGCGATGAGCTCTTCACAATTAAAGGCATTTTGCGTGGCGAAGTTCAGTATTTGAGAAGCGATTCACGTCTCCTGGACAATTCCAACACACATCCAAATCTTGATGCAGCTGGGCGAGAGCGGTGTTGGACCTCGGTGGTTGAGTGGGATGAGAGGCCGCTCGCAGTGGATAACAGTAGATCAACTTCTCTCAGAGTCAAGCGTTTTGCGATGAACTCTGAACATTGTGTGAATATTTCTTTTCTCCATTCACCAAGTGGAGAATCGGAATCTGATGATTGCGCATGGGCCACCTCACTGGTTATGGAAAGCTAATCATTAATCACACACATTTCGCGGATCAACACTATGGCATGTCAACATTTCGCAATCACCACTCAGCTTCCTTCATGATAATAGAGAAATCGTGAAGTCAGTAATGCGCAGAGCTGCACAAGGGAATATGCCATCATTTGAAACGGCTAGACATGTGGAGATTGAGTTTTAAGTTCGGTATAGGGTGTGATACTGTTTGTAAGAGTTCAGACCACTTGTTAGAACGCAGTGTTCGTCTGCTCACATAAGCCAGAAGATGTTGGCTAGTAAGTGGCGACCCATTCAGAACAAACTTGAGTACCTGTCGAAGTCGTCAAGTGGTTCCACATATCTGCTAATGTCGCGCATACCAGATGAGCTGGACTCAAATCCACCTGATCTGCGACTGCTGAAAATGACATAGCTGTAATCCCCTTTATGTATGGATTTGAAAGGAAATTCACAAAAAACGAACGCACCGTCCGTATGAGTCACCGCTATCCATTGAACGACCCGTACTCTAGAATTAACTCCTATAATCGTGGCGACAATAGGGCGATTCGACTCAAAAACCTACCCTACGATCCACCGCGTTTAGCATAGCACCCATTGCCGAACTCAGACCCATTCTTTCAACCTCTCTAGCAGTATCAAATGACGGAACGTTATCCCGTGCAGCTCTACGCATTACTGACTCCAACTGCTCTATATCACTGGAAGGGCAACGCGTTAGTTTACGTGAGGTTCTGAGAAAAATCATGTAAATCTATAGTACTGCTCTGTATTCCTTCTTCTACCTCCGCAGTTTAGCCTGCAGATCAGAAGTCCCAGCATGTTACAGGATTGGTCCTCAAATGGGTGACCCAAGATTCCAAAACTCGGGTGTAGAGCATCAGGCAGGTACCAAATGAGCATGCCAGAGAGTTCTTATTTTCTTGAATTAATCAGTCCAAACACTCACACGTGAGTCCCTTGTCCACCACACAACGTTCCATTTGTGAAGCATAAATGACAACGGGGAGGACCCCGTCGGTCGAAAACCGACAGTCCGTCTGACTCCGGGAGGAAAAACCGACCTACGCCGTCTGCGTCCGACTATCCCCAGCGCCACCAGTTTCCTCTGCGAAACTCGTTATCTATATCGGCAACCGTAAATGGGGCAGAGCGCAGGCGACCAGTCAAGGATGCCACAGAATTCGCACGGTCGCAGTCGTGCGCAAACAATGCGCTCATTTCACAAGGAAAACTCGCAGATCGACCGGGTGGGCAGCAGAAGAATGAGGGGATTGTGGGCTGGGACGCAGCGGAACTCAGTGGGTGCATTGGTTCTGCACCTGAACGCGCGTGGAACACCAGTATGGACTGGGTGGGCTGCGGGCGCACGCAGACGGTCGGGGCCGGACTCATCGGGTGGTATTTCTGCACCCGTCTGTCAAGATTTCGGTGCGTATCGACCGGGTGGGACTCTTTCGATTGTCCAAGTCTGACGCGGGTCCGACGATTTGAGAATCTAGCCTGGACAGCGATGCGCTCCTGTCATATGCAGCACTACTATGAGCGTCACCGTCCTTTCTTGGCGACCGAAAACAACGGCGACATCTCGAACGCGCCGATTAGTTGTTCAGTTCATGTTGAACCAATTTGCAGACCAGCAACATATCTGGAGCGGCCACAATTTTGATTCGTGCTTGCCAGACTGTCGATTACTACTAATAAGTCCATGTCCGGAGTCCATCCTATATGGTTTCTGTTAACGGGGGCGATGAAGGAACAGGATACCCCGCCTGTTACTTTTATAAGGATGAAGTACTTTGAGTACTCTAAGGATCAAGTCTATTTGCTTAAGCATGCAGATTGCATGTGTTGTGAGCGAATGGAGATTTCGCCCAATATCGCTCCGTAACTACAGACAATACTGCAGTTTCACCCCGGAAGGCCTTCTGAGGTTTGAGGTGAAGATTAGGGTCTCGCACAGTAAGTCACCTCAGCAACTATAGTGCGGAAGCGTCGAGTTCAATTAACAGCCCAGTTGCTCGAGTTACGCTAGACGAAAACCCTCTCCATGCGTAAGCAATGCTCTACGAGTCATCTGAGAGCACTTCTCACGGTTACTGTTTAGTGTGCCTCGTACCCCCCTCCATCGTGTCGGGTACAATCAGTGCACATGTATTTCGCAAATTCGATATGAGAATGCAAAGCTCAAATGTCGGATGCCTTCAAGAATTATGAATGTTCAACTCTGGTTGCAGGTGTTTTCGTGGACACTCAAGAAATCTCACACCTTTTGTGCGCATCCAACATGGTGACATGCTTCCTTTTTCGTCGGCCCTCGTTTCACTACCATAATAGCAGTGCTGAAGAAAATCGTTAGCGTTTTCTCATATCCTGCCCACAGATGCTGCTCTTCTTAGGTACGGATCGTATTCGTCAGGCCGTTCGTCATGGTGAATTCTCGACCAAAAGGCAAATCTTACCAGAAAAACTACATTCTAAGGCGATGATGAAGTCAAATTAATTCAGTTGACTATCTTGAAGTCAAAACAATTCAATTGACTATCTAAAATCCATATAAAATTTCGCAACTATTTGCAACGCAACCAGTGTGCACGTATACAAAACCCTGCTCCACAATATCACTCTAGCAAGAATGAGAGAAATGGGTGACGGGCAGATTGTAACTAAGGCTTACGACATGAGAGAGTCGTTTTACACAGTTAGTTAAAATAAGGTTTCCAAGAATCCCTCCTTCCCTAGAGGTAGTGTACTAACTTACTTTGAACGATTCGATGGTATTGACCATGGCGACACATCGGCCCCTCCAGATCTGCGATCACCATACGCATATGAATCGAAGAAGCGCATCTTAACAAACAACAAATTGATTTTCTAAAGGTGAATCCTCTTACACTCAATGATCATACCGGTTCGTTCATTGTTGTATAACGAGCTCGTTCCAAATGAGTCGGACCGCTCTGCCACTCCCCTGGATTAGGCATCATGGACGAGAACGCTGGCACGGGTCTCTGATACGGCATTCTCGGTCTCTTATTAGGGTCCGATTTCTTCACAGGGCCAGCGTTTCCTTTCTGCTGACCCTTTGCGGCCGGCGTCTGCTGAGCATTGCCAGGTGACGGTCCGCCCTTCTTGGGAACAGCTGAAAAACTCTATTTATGAGAACTGTTATTCACTGAGCTGCGGAATTGTCCGATAAAACAATGTGTAGCAATAGTAGTAGCCCCTTTACCGCCCAAAAAGCTCACTAAAAGGGTTGATGCACGGTTTTGGCAACAACTTTCCTTACAACATAAACGCTTTCTGTTGAGTCAACACCAGCGTCATCTATGTTGAAAACAAAGCAAAAGACAAACATCTCCACAAGATTTCTCCCTACTCTTGTAAGAAGAGTCGAGAAGATCTCGCAGACTACCTCAATTTCCATAATCTATAAGGTAACGTTTTCAGGAAACTCTTAGTCATTTCACACTGTCCAGGAAAGAACATGATAACCGTGCTCTTTCAGGAACATGTCGAAGACCAATTCCCATCCACGAATTTCCTAGCCTGATATTAAGGAAACCGGGAACCTTAGTGGGTAAAACCCATTTAGGCTCTCTAATTCCTCAGAAATTCTATAATAAAAAGACCGCGATAAGCAGCGCAACTTACATTTTCCCGCCTGCGATGGCGCGGGATTCTTCACTTCCACACGAGCCTGTTTAGGGGCAGAGCCGCCCTGTGGAGCTCCAGGAGCACTACTTTCAGCCACACGCTTTCTGAAAATGTGACAAAATACCGGCCAATAAGCGTCGCTCAGAAAGCTGTGCAGCTTCTACTGATTGAGCTTGGATGACCTTGTCCACAAGCGCAGTTGCGGTGGTATTGAGATTAGAGGTAACATGCTGCCGTCAGGAAACAACAAATATCATGTTTCCTTCCCACATGTCAACAAAATATTCAATAGTTTTTTCTAGCCTACAGTCTACCTCGCATCACTTTACCCGGGCGGAGCCAACAGAGGCTAAAGGTTCACAGCATTAGTGGAACCATAGATGACGCATTAGACTCCGCCCGGCACAATTTCACAGAGCAGAGCTAAATGGTTATTCTTTTACCATGCCAGCTTAGCAAGAGCATCGCTAGCTCAGTTATATTGTAGACGACTGAAAGGCCCGACCAACGCATCCAATAACTTCACCACCTGATGGGCTCGTGACGTCACACTGCGAGGTGATTAGATGCATTGATCCCAACGTAGTTTATACTTGCACAGCGGTATGTCGAAGAGCAATTCCATAACATAAACTGAACCTCGCCTGTGGTTGATATTATGGGATTGTGAGCGACCGTCGCAGTTCATATTCCCATCACCTGGTCCCCTCGCAACATCATGTCACGAGGCAATCAGGCGTAAATATACCTTAATAAAAGAACTGATAGTTGCACCAGATGCGGTAAAGCCCAATCCCGTAATAATGGCACAATATCACTTGTGACTAGTATTATGGGATTGCATTCCGTCGCGTAGTGCCATTACAGGAGAGTAGCGTCAAAATGAGGACGCACCTTCATGTGACTCGTATGCAAGCCTCTCAGCCGACACACACTTATACAATACTTTCCAGTTCACAGTCTAACTCACATCACTTTCACCCAGCGTTGAGCAGGGTTGTGACCCGCCACAACGATTGGGTCGTAAAATTTTTGAAGAAAAATAGGATTTTTTCGAAACCACTTGATAACTAAACTTTCGCTCCTATTTGAAATTTGACACTAAATAAAGCTAAAAAAAATAGTCCTACCCCCCCTGGGGATCGTAAAATTTTGGGATTTTTTTTTTCGGAAAATGAAAAATTGGGGGGTCGTAGCCTCGACGAAAATCGCCACAACGGTCTGCTCAACCCTGCTTTCACCGAGCGGAGCCCATAGAAGCTAGAGATTCAAGCAATAAGCTCTGCCCGGCTCCAACTCACGGAGCTGAGTTGAATGGTCATTCTTGTGCCATACCAGCTCAGCAACGGCATCGCTAGCCCAGTAACATAACAAACGACTGAGAGCAACGGCCAGCGCAGCGAATAGCTTTATCACCTGACGGACTCTTGACGTCAAGCCGCGAGGTGATCAGATTGCACAGCGTTGTGTCGAAGAGCAATTTCAAAATATAGATTGAACCTCGCCTGCGAGTGTTATTATGGAATTGCGACCGACCATAGCAGTTCATAGTTCCACCACCAGATCCCCTCGCAACGTCATGTCACGAAGCGATCAGGCGTAAATATACCCTATAAAAAGAACTGATATTTGCACCAGATGCGGTGAAACACAATCCCGTAATAATAGCACGATGCCACATAAGACTAGTATTATGAGATTGCATTCCGTCGTGTAGTGCCACTACAGAAGCGTGGCCTCAAACTGAAAACACACATTCATGTGACTCGTTTGCAGCCTATCAGCCGACGCAATTTTAGAGGAAGATGCGGGCAATAAACGGCGGCGGACACAGCACATCACTATGATTTGGGAATCTCTACTGTAACATCCCAGGATCGGAACTTAACTGCTTCTCACCGCGAAATGTAGCGGTGATAAGCATTGAATGCACAAAAAGAAGATGTCTCTCAATCGGGCATTGCAAAACCACTGCAATTTTGCCAGGCTGAAGAGCCCTGTTCAACGCGACGTTGCCGGACAAACATGCTATACAACAAGCGCAGTAGCGGAAGGCACGCTCCCTCAGTGACCGTCACATATCTAACTCGACGGCGATAGAAATCTTAACGTCGATATGCTTCAGACTGAGTCGCTGTGTGCAGGCCTGAGGGAGAGCACTAGTCAAGAGGCTACACCATCATAGGCAAACATACGAGGCTCCGCAGAGTTTAGCCAACGGGCTTAATATCGGTGACTTGTTGGTGAGCGGAATTCCGGCATGTCTTGTCACGGATATCTCTCATCAGCTTTAAGAAACGCCCGTATTGCCAACATCCGCTGCACGGTGTCCCACATTTTTTCGACACGATTTCGAAAAAGAAGCAACAGTGGTAGTGCAACGCTGCAAGGCTCAAAGTGAGAATGGTACGACCGCAGCGACGTCTTGACTAAAATGACGATGCCATGACAACCGCCACTGCAACGTCGCATCGACAATACCACTTCCTACGACGTTGCGGCAGTCTTTCTAAACGAGAAACATTTGGGTATTTGTGGGAAATGCCGAGCTAGATGACGTAAACGACACAACAAACACCGTTACCGTTCATAAATAGTACGTACCGCCTCCAGCAGAAAATAAACCAGAGGAAATGCCGATCGCTTCACTTGGTAGATGCTGTGATCAGTATTGTCAGAGGCTTCGACCAATACAGTAACACCAGGCAAATCAACATTGTTGCCAGGACACGTCCACTACTTGCCATACGTTTTCCTCGAAGTGGCAGCAACCGCAACACAAAGCTTTCGTCAGCGAGTATTCATCCACTCGACGACGAGCTCACGGTCCTTAGTGTTATGGAAATACGAACGATATTGTAGGCTATACCACGAACGAGCGCAGTATTTCAAACACGCATTGGTCGTCTAGCCACGTTAGAAAACCCGTCTTCTGCGTTTAGGAGCTCATGTCCAAGATGAGCTTGATCTAGGGCCTACTCCAGATCCACGATAGACCCTTAAGCGGTCGGCGGGAATGGTTCAACGTGTTCCACGACTATGTGGAACTGCGTTAGGAACTCATTATGAGATATTAACACTGTTCAAACGTGACTGAGACCGATGTACATCGCTCTTCTGTCCGCATAGCAACAGAATACCCCTAGAATCAGACGGCCGCTAGAGATCTGATTGAAAAAATGCTGTTTGATGGTTTCTGGAGAACATACTTTCCCGCATTCGTATTAGCAGGTGTCGCTTGCTGTCCATTAGTATCGGTCTTTCCATTCTGCTGCGTGAGCGCTGCTCCCTTTTTATTCCTCTTTCGTCCCTTACCAGTGCCTGTTTTGGCTTCAGTATCCTGAGCTGGTGCTATCTGAACAGAGTCATAAGAATATGAGAAAGCCTACGGAACACTGCCCTACAAAACAAACTTTGGAGACATTTGCTGGTTCCTTGGTCGCCGTTACTGGTGGCTTACTCTGTTGGGGCTGCTTTGCAGCTTCCGTAAGCTTTTTAGTTCTTGGCTGAAAAGGTCTGTCCCTTTTCTGAAAAGGTCAAATCCAACATTTTAATAAATCTGAATGAAATTGAATAAAAACAAACCTGCAATATCATTTGCAGCCTTTCTTCTTGCGCTTCGCGTGCCTCCGGTTCACTGGAGAAGTTGCTGAAAAACGAAGCTATCGGAACTGTACGGAGAGCCTGGAGAAAAACCATACTCGACAATTAGCATGGACTCAGATTTCGCAGTGGGTGGTACACTAATATTCATGACTGGGACCTCGTCCGTCGTACGCCACACCTTTGCCTCAACCTGAACTTTTTTGAATTGTATTCAATGAATACTATTCAGCACTACTCCACATGAATCCTATTAGACACCGGAGAAAACTTACACGCTTGGACCATTTTGTCAGATCGTTCAACACAAATACAGATAGCTGAGTGACATTTAGCCTCACAACGCCGTCATCTTCGATCTGTGCCATATAATCAAAGACGTCTTTGGGTATGCGGGCCATTTTACGCTAAAAGAATTAAAGTTATCACTAACACACCACAGGTGGTTTTTACGGAAAAATATGTCTAACCGTATATATACGTTCCTTCTTTTTAGGTTTGCCAGCATCATCAACGGAGTCCTCCTACAAAGACAATCTTGAAACAAGTATAAACCCGCCACTTAAAAGCTGAAAAATCATTCTGGCTTCAGTAACGGACCGATGCCGACATGCCACTGCAGAACTATGTGGTTGCGTGCCGTGGATAAGGGCATTGTGGAACAGGGCTGAGCGGGGTTGCGACTTGGCGCAACGGGGGGGGGGTCGTAGAAATTTCGGAATTTTTTTCGAAAAAAGTAAATTGTAAGGTAAATTGAGGCAAGAATAGGAGAATTGTCTTCTATAGCCATAAGTTTGAAATTTTTCAAAATTTGTCCTACTAGAGGGGATCGTAAAGTTTATCCGAAGTTCCGGTCATCAGGGCGGGGGTCGTAGCTCCGCCTAAAATTGACGCAACGGCCTGCTCAACCCTGTTGTGGAAGATCAAAGCCACACAGCCAATGTGAACACTGATTCGCTCTACCACAACTCCGAGCGTTCAGTGTCTTGTTGAGTCTGGGGTATGTTTGGCTCTGTATTTAGAACTAGGCCAGAAGCAAGAGATTCGAAAGTTTCCCCTCCACTGCTATACTGTGCTACGGTTTCCATGATGGTAGAATTCATGCATTACGACCACTCGATGTTCACACCATCGTGAAGCCTGTCCACTGGGATTTCCTACCTCTTTCGCGAATGATATTGTTTCCCAATGTCAGCTGTATTGCGCCCTCCTTGTAATACAATGCCTCGCAGTCGGACTCAGTGAGTTGATTTTTTTGCACCCGTCTCCCACGAATTCGGTGCGTATCGACCCGGTGGGACTCAGTAGATCCACCGACTATAACGGGTGCCTGAGACCTCAATTGCTCAACAATTCTGTAACCTCATGATTTACAGCCAGGCACCTCCCGGACGTAGGCAAGTACTCGTCTGCACGCACAATTGTACTTTTGCTTTTCTATACGTCAGCCATATCTGAGTTTCCAAAAGGGCAAATGTACGTGAATCGTGGTTCGAGTCGGTCCTCTACTGCCCAATAGAGTGTTTCACCGAATAAAATCGATTTTTCAATTAACTCTTATTTTTTCTCAGAGACGAGATGGTTTTAACTGCCCTTGGTATCGAACATTACGTGAGGGGCAAGGTTTCCAGAATTGATGAAAAAGTGACTTTCTGTCCAATCACAGAATTGCTATAACCATTTATTCGATTATTCGAATAAAACTTAATAACTTAATTGGCTGTGGCATGTTAACGAATAGACGAAACCCCACGTTTTCATCAAATATGAGAACCTTTCACTTACCCTAATGCGTGTTAAAAAGCGCTGTCGAAACCATTCCGATCATGACGAGAAAACTAGATTTATTCGGAAAAATCGATATTATTCGTTTGATATACTCTACTGCCCAACTACCTCGTTGGTGAGCCAGACGTTCGTCAATGCGTGGTCATGATGACCTCTGCGCATTAAGCCGTATACATCCTTTCTTTGCAGCTACGTAGACGCCCTGGTCACAGGTTTAGGAGCAGAGCGGTCAAAGTTGGATTGATCAGAAGTCCATTGTAGTGAGTGTTGTAGGTCTCTTTGGGCAATCAAATATATGTGCTGTAATATTTCCAAATTTACTGCAATCCAGTCAATCTTAAGGCTTAGTGTTATCGATCCTATGCATAGACGACATCAGCAAGGTGGGATGGCCATAGGGAAACGAGATGATGGTGCACCTGGCACGCCCGCCAAATCGAGATCGATGACTTCTAGCGGTACGGCTCCCAGAATGAGAATAATGGCCGCCTTACTGATCCCTCACGGATGGGGTATGCTCCTAAAGTAGAAGGCGGAGGCGTTCTTTCTGTGAATCGGTCCACTATTCCAAACGGTTTTCTGATAGGCGTGCATGAATGGGTGCCAGAGAAGTCTTAGGTAAACATTTAAATCGGTCATAACCATATCACCAGCGCCCGAAGATCTCCCATAAGTTATAAATTGATGCACAGCGCGTTTCGCGCACATTCAACTACCACTGCAAACGACTGAGGTGTATAAAACTTACGTACTCTTTATAAAACGTCGTAAATCACATCATTCGAGGCGCAAGCGGCGCGCGCGACGCCTCTGCCTCCGTCTGCCCTACGCTCTCTCTGCTTCTACCCTGCGCTCCGCACCAGCACGCGTAGGAATCAAGCGAATTTCATCATTATATAGCCTGTATATCCACTTATAGAATATGGTACGGCGGTCTTTAATCAACACAAAAAGGGATCCATTGATGCGATGGAGAAAGTCCAGAATACTTTTACACGTAGCTTTCTTCAGGACACCGTGGTTTCAGACTAATCGCAACAAGTGTCATGTCACCAGGAACGCTAGATTGGGCGTAACCACTCTAGATCACAAGAGGTTTGATATGATAATGATGTATATGATCATTCACGAGTGTGCTGGTATCAAGGCTGGCCGACTGTTCAACCTGAGATCATCAACCAATAGGGGGTCGCCAGTGAAATCGGGCCTCGTTGGGGTCAGGCGAAATGTAAGACAGCACATCTTTGTCAACAAAGCAGGGTCTGAATTCAACAAACTACTTCAGTCAGGTTTGGTATCTGAGAAGTTCAATGAATTCGAAAAAACGCTTGAGAGTTATGGGTTGTCCCAAGAGTGGTGTTTGTAAGATCTCATTTGTTTATGATGCCGGTGTATGCCCAATAGTCAGTACCCTTTACCCATTTACTTTATTGTTGTCCGACTGCTTCTAGTGTTTTTAGTCTCTCTAACTGCCGTTTATGTGTTTCTTTTTGTTGTCTGTCTTTGACACGGTTCCATCGTGTAATAAATCAAATCAAATTGAAGCAAACGCTCACCTGCGGCTGCCAGGCATCCGACTTTTCCTGAGTACCTGCGGCGTCCTTCGACGTTTTTTCTGCACCAGTTTCACTACTTCTGAAGTAACTTAGAAGTAAACAACCCGCAAGCTATCGCTCCAGCCGCGAAGCGGCTGGAGAGGTTTGGTTTTGCCTGGCACTTGCGATCACTTAGATTTTGGTAAAGTATTTAATAAAACCTGTAAAACAAATTTTCTAGAGATTTCCTTCTGGATATAAGTTTCAATAGGATTCCTCACTCTTTGGCGTCACCCTCTACGGATGGCTCCGCACCAGCTGGTAGCCAATCGTTGCTCAGGCCAGAACTGTCCGTAGTTTCCTCTGCAGCACCATTTACAGCAACCTTGCTTGTCTTACCTTCCTGAAAATACAATTGATTCAGAGTTCGTTACAAATCAGGGACACTCTGGGGTGACATGAGAACGTACCTCCTTCTCTGCAGCTGCACTATTGTTCTTCTCTTCAGCTACAGTTTCAGGTGCAGCGGTTTCCTCCTTAGCTACAGTTTCAACTACAGCCTCGTTCTTCTCAGAAGCATCACCTCCGGAGGCAACAGCAGCAGTAGTTTCCTCAGACATTATACGTGACCCAACTAGAGCAGAATCACCGGAAAATGAGGAAAATATGGTAAATTTACCGAAACAACTATTCAACCGAAATTTCGCCACAACAACATTCACAAAGAACAAATAAAACATTTTTGAAGCGGATAATTGAGCCAGACAGGTTGACGCGACGCTTAACTGAGCAAGAACGACTTATTCCCAAACCGGTGCTATGTGAGATGGGGGGGGGCAGTATGGCGCGATGGACTTGGCCACGCCCATTTTACTGAGCCGCACTAAATATGAGCTTCTACTCTGGGTTTCCCTCCCCTGCCAAAATCAGAGAACTGATTGGCAGAAGAACTTATTGGCTAACCGGTTCGGACACTCAAATCCTTCGTCGAACGCGACGCGGTCGCGACACGTTCGCATTGGGGCGCGGTTTTCCTTAGCTCCACTCCCCGCATTGTGTCCGTAGTCGGATTTTAGTTCGAGGACGGGATTTTCGTGTTTATCTGCAAAATTCAATTGGCCAATAGGTTCTTCTGAAAGGGCAAATGATTCGGGGACGATGAATCATTCAAAAAAAGGCAGACACGTAAAATTTTCCGCTTCTACCATGATTTCCATTAGCTTTTTTCTGCTAATTTCTAGGAGTGCGTTTTGCAGCGCCTGTTTTTTACTAGACAGTAACCGACCAGTCTTTGAGCGATTACTATTAATTGTTTCCAAATAGATGCTTTTTACGCTTTTTAGTTTTCGAAGAAAACTCCGAGACGTGTTAAGAGGGGGTTTCAGTTTTCGGAGCAAGCAACAGAGCGGTCTTTCATGGCAAAATATAACAGTAATAAGGAGATTCCGGCATGATAAGCTAGAGAAGCTTTACTTTGACCATCCCAGAATGAGGGAGCTAGGCTATATTTATTCATCAGGCAATTTTCGGGGCGTAAGGAAAGTTATTGCGGATTTTACTCAAAACATAACCATACCCGTTTCTCGATATTCTGAAGCTTACTATATCTTACAACAGATATAGAACATAGTTCTATTTGGCTGGCGTAATCTCAC